>JAJPUD010008453.1:76490-89264 GCA_023553655.1 Myrmecobius fasciatus | reverse complement strand
TCCTGAGTGCCTCAGATAAACTCCAGGTGTTTGGAATTTGGAGTTTGGAGTTTGGAATTTCTTCCAGGATGAGCTGAGCTGAGTCCCACCCTCACTTCCGGCCTGCACAGGGGTCGTCTATTTATCTCTCTGTCCGAGTTCGACTAACCTGATATGAAGTTCTCCAGAGAGCCGTGCCCAAATATTTCTGAGTTCGTTGACTTGAAGATCAGTTCAGAGGTTTATTGTGTTGTTGATTTGAGAGAAGATCGGAGGAGAGGCAGAAAGTCACCTTTTCACTCGCCATCTTGGCTCCGCCCACAACACCAGCGACCAGAGAATCTTACAGAGCTGGACTGCCAATTAAAATATCTACTTTATTGTGTTTTATATCCATTCTTTCTGCACCTTTTCTCTGCTTCTTTGGCTTGGCTCAAGAACCAAGTCTTCATCCCCTGAAGCCAGAGATTTGCAAAGTCCAATTCCTCTGGATTGAAGGGATTGTTGCCCCATTCAGGTCTAATTAACTCTACCCTGATCTCATACCAGGAATGCTCTATCATTCTCCTTAGCTCTTCCCCTTTCAATTCCCTAATTTATCTCAATCCCTCAGCCCATTCCCTAATAAACTTTTGGCTGGTATTCCCAGACCTGGATCCTGGTTTTGAATACTAGACATTTTAATCCGTCCATAAAAGGGTTGCCCCTTTTACTAATGGTCACCTAAGAGCTTATTCGGAAAGTCCCTCTGGAGTCCTGCAGTCTAATAACATACCTTAATTTTTAGGACAGCTATTCTCTCAGGCCTCCCTCGGCCACTAATCATTCCCAAACTTTCCCAAGGCTTACCTTAAGTGGTGTAAGCAAGCTTTCCTGACCAAGAGCTCAATTCAACTTATACACACCAGACTTACTCCTGCTTCTATCTTCACTGAGTCTCTATTATCGGGTGCTTTTGTCCAGTAGAGAGGAAATTGGTGTCCATTTTGGAGACAGGGACAAAAGGTCCCTCTGCACTATTATGTCTCTGAAACCAAGCAACGATCATTCCCTTACCAGGCATTTATCCAGGAGACGGGCCCCCAAAACTGTGTGGGATAGAAATGTGACTCCCGACTCAAAATCATTACTCAGAGATCTCTCAAAGTGAAGATTAGAAGTTTATTAGAATCTTGCAAAATTCTGGACAGTCATTCTCCTTGGGACAAGCCAAGAAATTTATAAGATACACAAACACATAAGCATTAATAATATTGTGATGATGTAATGAACAAGCATTTATTAAGCATTTACTATATATCAGGCACTGTAATAAAAGGAAGAACAAAGATAATCCCTATCATTGTGGGCAGCTAGATGTCAAGAGGAGAGAGCACTGGGTCTTTAGTAAGATCTGAGTTCAAATCAAGTCTGAGACACATATTATCTGTGTGGTTTTAGGAGAATCATCTAACCTCTCTCAGCTTCAATTTCTTTTATTGTAAAATACAGATAACAATAGCAGTCACCTCCCAGGTTCTGAAAATCAAATGAGATAATAGTTCTAAGAGTTTAGCACAGTGCCTGGAATATATCAGACATTTAAATTAATGTTTGTTTACTTCCCAAAGGAGAACAATCTCCTAATGTGGAAAGATTGGCATTAATAGTCATAATATTGTTGAACAGAATTGTCCTCCTATTTCAGCTCAGAATGTATAGCATACACTATCTAAAGTTTAATAAAGGAGATCCTCTTCTACTTCCTTCTTTCATACAAGGGAGATGGTTTTATTGTTATTGAGTTGGTTCCATCATGTCTGACAGTTCATGACCTCATTTGGAGTTTTCTTGCTAAAGATACTAAAGTAAGTCGTCATTTCCTTCTCCAACTCACTTTACAAATGAGGAAAGTTAGGCAAACAGAGTAAAATGACTTGCACACAGTCATACAGCTAGTAAGTGTCTGGGGTCACATTTGAACTCAAGAAGATGCTCAGTGCTCTTTTCATTGTACCACCGAGCTTTCCTCTAAGGTGTGTGTAGGGGGAGAGGGAAAGGAGAGAGAGTTGCTTCAATTGACCTGGGGATTTTCTTTTTTTATTCTTAAAAGGTCACTGGAACGTTTCAGGTAGTTTGAGTTCAAATTCTGGTTCTATTATTGATGACATTTGACTTTGTCTGAGTAACTTTGTCTCTCTGTGATTCATTTTCCTAATCAGTAATATGATGAAACAGATTGGCTGCCAAGGGCTTTTCAAGTTTTTTATTCAATGATTTTATGATCCCATCTCCCTTATTATTTATGTATGGTTAATCAACCTCAGTCTCTTATCCTGACATCAGAAAGGTGGTATAATGTTGGAATGGAAGAAATTAGACTCAAAAAGGTAATAAGAGACAAAATTGAGGAAAGTTTTGGATTATATGGGAAGTTTTCTCATTTGTAACAGATACAAAAAATTTTCATGCTACCTTTCAAAACTCATGATGATTAAGCAAAATCCTGCATGTATTTACATGAGAAAAAATCTTTATAAAAATGGTGTTTTGAAAATATAATGCATTTCTATCATTTTTGTTTTTTGTTATACAGTGGATAGAGTGTATATATGTATATATATATATATTATATATATATGTATATAGTCCATGATATCACAAATAATTTAACATAACTGAACAAGTGAACAACAATTTACAAACTTGGGCACATTAAGAAGAATGTAGTAAGGATGGGGAAATGGTGAAGAAACCATATTGTGATAAAGTGCTCCACTGGTTTCATTGATATGAATCTTTCTTTCAAAGATGCAGATTTCAACCCATGCATGCCTGTCCATTGTTTGTAATCCCCATCTGTGTCCTTTCATTACTTCTCTTCAGATGATTCATCAAAATTGAAGATGAAATTGTAGAAATGTAATCTGGTTAACATATATCTTATTTTATGCATGGTTGGTGAGAAAATTGTAGCCAAAGGTTGATTAATAAACAGAATAATAGAAATAGATTGATATTTTATTCCTCTCATATTTGTGTTGTCCTCTTTGTTTTTGCTAAAAATTGGATGTAGAAGGATAAAGTTACCTTTAAATAAAAAACTATTAACATATGCCTAGAAAATAACACTATATTGTTGCAGGACTTTCATCTTTTTCTATAGAGATGTTGTGATATAGTAGAAAGAATGCTGGGCTAGGAGTCAAGGGACCTGGGTTAGAATTATAAATGAGGGTCACCTTGGAGAAATCGGTTGACATTTCTGAGCCTTAGTTTCCTCATCTGTTAAATGGGGATATTTCTACCTAACTCACAGATTTGTTTTAAGGAAAGCATTTGACAAACTGTAAAGCACTATTATTTTTATCCTTATGTTTTTCTATTGATCAGTAGATATGTTTTTCAAATGGAAATATTCAGTCTTCATTTTTTGGTTTAGAGATATTTTGACCCCCCAAAAAGAGCAATAATGTGTGTGTGTCTATGTATGTGTGTGTATGAAATTCTGTAATTATTTATCTGAAAGAAAGTAAATCAAAAGTTAGCAGAATAACAATTATTGACTAATTTTTTTTATATTTCTAGTATAGTACTAACATTAACTGACCAAAAAACCTTACCTCTTTTGTCCCCTCAAAAATTACTTTGCATCATTTAATAACTCCCACTGCAGGATGATTCTCCAAAGGAGGAGACTATATATCTCCATAGTATAAAGATTGTGTAGTTACTTGATACAGTATAGTGTGTTGCTACTGAAGTTGTTACTCCTGAGGGATTTACAGTATAGCAGTGTGAACTATAGGAAATTGTTTTTAAAATGCACTAAACCAATAAAATTTTGCATTATTTTCAGTATGAAAATACTTATATTAAACAAAGATATGTAGAATCAAATTAAGAGACATCAATCAGAAAGAAAGAAAAAACAACGACTGAAAGGCAAGATTTTTGAGAAAGTAAGTACATATGTTGGAATTCTATGTCTGTTTAGGTGCCCAATTTAAGAATGTGCCAATAGTCTTCAAACCCTGAACTCTTTTCTGTAAAGGGGCAAATTGGTAGTCATACCTTGAGATTTGAGTTCAGTTTGGAGTGTTAGTTGGGGTTCTCTGTCTCCTTGAGACCATTACTAACACTTCTCTTTTCCTGTGGCCCTACTCCAGTACTTTCTAGGAATAAATCAAAGATATCCTTGGTAAGGAAAAAAGCAAAACATGCTGGTATACCGAGACCAAAGGAAAGATCATCAAAGACATTTTGCCTATTTGCTTCAGTTCCATTCCTTGGATTTTCATTTCACAACTTCATTAGTGACTAGACATCTGGAATTTTAGAGGAGATACTGTGCAATTGCAAAAACTGGCTTAGATGAGGAAGAATGGTTTGATGAACAGAACAAAAGACTTGAGTATCTCAGCTTGAATCCTTGCTCTGACTTTTGGACAAGTTGCTTCTCTGTGAATATTATTTATCAAAAAATTATCATATAACTAATAAATTTTTATTAGGTACCCACTATATGCTAGGCATTATGCCAAGTACTGGAGGCACTGTGCTAAGCTTTAGAATAATGATTGTGCTTTCTTCCTTTCCAGATTATTTTGAGAATGAAAAGCGTCAAATTATACAAGTAAAGTTTTTTTTAAATTAGTAAACCCTATGGAAATGTAAAGCTATCATTACTGAAGAAGGTGAAATTTCTGTTTTTTCAACTGCCCAAACATCAAAGAATAATTGTAATTCTAGTCAAGGAAAAAAAAAAACACTTGTATTTTAAGTATCCTTAGGTCTTTATGAATATAACTCAATGGGAGAATTCAATGGGAGTTGGAAAGTAGAGCTGAAAATTACCTTAAGGCCCATTTTACAGAGAGAAACAATGAGATTATTACTTGCCTTAAATCACACACATCAAAAGTAGTCAAAGTCAAATGCTCCAATATACATTCTACTGGATCACACTGCCATCTTCATTTCTTGTAGGTGAGATTTAGCCTCAATATCACAATGAAGCAACAATTTACTTCAGATTGAAACACTGTGAGTATATTGTCTTATTGAGAAATTACCTTATCCCTAATTCTGTTATAAAAAACAATAAGCTATCATGACTAGGAAACTAATTGCCTTTAAAGAAAATCAAGGTGCTTTTCATTATTTATATACTCCTAACATAGAATAACATGGTTTTTCCTAGAAAAATGTTGTGACAGCAATGGAAATGGCCATTACTGAATTTTCCAGATTGCAAATAAAGAAATTAATAGAGAGATTAAATAACTTCATGATAATTGCAAAAATAATAAAAAAACAAATCAGTGGCAAAGTCTCCTATCTGTAATTATTAGCATATACACACTGTGGTAATTAAAAATAATTTTGCAAATCATTTAATATGTACTATCTCCTTTGTACATCACAGAAATCTTGTGAGCTAAGTATCCCATGAATTCTTGCCTCATTTTATAGTAGAAGCAACTAAGACTCAAAGACTTAGTTATTATCACACTGTAAATATTTGTCAGTGGCAGAATCTGAACTCAGATTTTATTGACTCAAAATCAAACACTCTGCTCATCAACAATGCTGTGTTAGAACCACATCAGTACAGTCAGATTAACTGGACTGATCACCCGATGTTAGCAGTTGACAGTTATTTGTGAAACTCTCCATCATGTTAGTGCAAAACAGAAATTTACTGCAAAAAGGAAAATTGAAGCTAGAAGACATTCAAAATTTCTAACTAGAGCTATTAAAACTTAGGTGTACAGAAGAACATGCACTAATACTAACATCAATTTCCACTTTCCTGTAACAACTTCTTTTTATTGTTCTCATCCTTTTCTTCCATTTCTCTTTCCTTTTATTCTTGTTTCAAATCCCCCCAGTCCTTCTCATCATATCTCTGATATTGGTACAAACATGATATAAGAAATTCCATCTTGTTTCATGATTTCCAAAGTTAAACCTTTCTTATTTCTTTCAAAAATTGAAACAAAAATCTTTCATTCTAGGGATTTCTTCCTTCTTATCATTGCTAGTTCTTTGCTTTAGAGATGGAATACTCTCCTATATTAACTTCAGAATACAGTGAATAAAATTTAATCTGATTCCCCAAGATTTGAACTCCATGTTTTGGACTTGTATCACTATTATCTCATTAAACTCTCATTTTATTTAACAGAGTTCATGCCATCATTGATTTAAAACTAAAAGTGAACTTAGGTCATCTCTTCCATTCTCCACATCTTGCATATGAGAAATAGAAACTCACTTAAATGTCTTGCCTAAAGTCTAATTGACTATAAAGAACTGAGATTGGAATCAAGCCACTTTTTTTTTTTAAATCAGCATAGTGATAAAATACTGTCAACCACCATACTGCTGTTAGACAGGAATCTCTAAACATTGGTGTTATATTTCAATTCAGCACTTTCAAATTTAATATGTATATTCCTGAAAAACTGCTGTCTTTAATGATACTTTAATTTATATTAATATTTCAGTATAACTACATGCTCTAGGCATGCTTATGGAGAAAAGAAAGGTGAGAAAGAGAAAAATAAAGTGAGAAGACAGATGGAAATTAATGAGTGGGGAGTATGGGTAGCAGAAAGATCACTGACCAAGGAGTCAGAATGTCTTGGTTTAAATCACAAAGTGATCACTAATTGACTATGGGCTCTTGGAGAAACCATTTAATATCAGGAATTAAGTAATTATCACTTTCATCTTTGTCACAATATGTTTCTTACAACATACATGTAGTTTTGTGATAGGAACATGTACCTTTTAAGAATCATGTAGAATTTCTTGGTTTTCTTTAGGATTCAGGAGCTTCCTTGTCAAGATATCTTATTATCTCTTAGCACACTTCATGGATAAGGAAATTTCTAGATAGGATTTTATACACCTGGATTCTTCCAATATGAATTTAAATGATGACTTTAGTTTTCTAATTTCTAAAATGTGTGTTGTAATTGAGGAAGAAGAATCTGATTTTTATAAGGTTAAATAAATAAAAAGCATTCAACAAAACATATATTGATGTTTAGAATAATTGAACATGTTTAACCTCTATCAGATTGCTTGTTGTCTAGAGGATAGGAGGGGGAGAAGGAAGGAGAAAACTATTCAACACAAAATTTTGCAAAGGTCAATATTGAAAATTATCTTTGTGTATATTTAGAAAATTAAAAAAAAAACTTTACATAAAATATATAGAACACTACTAGTTTGGCATAATTGAGCAAGATACACAATCTAGAGAAAATACAATCTCTTTCCTTGTGGAATATATAGTTTAGAGGGAGTATTAAGATTCTGATGCATTTGATGTTAATGCACAAGAATGCACAATAGGTTTATTAGAGAGATATGGGAAAATGCCAGGGGAGGTGAAAGTAGAGAGCTTTTATAGAAAGGGTGATTTGGGAAAAACAGGCATTTGAATTTGGATTTAAAATCTGGCTGGAAATTCTACAGACAAACAAAAAGGTAGAGGAGATTTCAGTCACAAAGAACAATATGAAAAAATGCGTAAAGGTGGAAAAGCATGGATTTGTTTGGAATACCATAAGCAGTCCATTTGGAACGGAGGATATAAAGTGCAAGGGGCAATTATATATAACAAAGCTGAATAGTAAAGTAATGTCAGATTGTGAAAAGGTCTTGATTGATGGAAAAAGACCTTGAACTTTACTTGGAAAGTAATAGGGAGTTACTGAAAATATCAAGCAGAGGAATGATATAATGGGATTTATAAGAAATTATTCTGTCAGTGATAAGAAAAATGAGTTTGCAGGGTGATGGTGGAGGCAAAAATTTCTATCAGGAAGCTATAGCAATGATGGAACTGGTTGTTAATGAAGAACTATGTTTAATGAATGAAGTAGAAATAGAGAAGATAAGATAAAAGAAATAGTATGGAGGTAGAATTGATAGAAATGGATTATTTATTGGATATGAGAAATGAAAGGAAAGGAATAAATCAAAATAAGTGATATGGGCAGAAATAGTAAAGTCAGAAGGAAGAACAATTTTAGTGGGAGGAAAATAGTAAGTTCACTTTAGGACATGTCATTTGAGGTGCTGATGGGACTTGCAAGTAAAGCTCTCATGTGGGCAGTATAAGATGACAGTTTGTTAAAGGAAAGTTCAGGGTCTAAAATATAGACGTAAGATTCTGCTTTAAAAATAGTAATTAAAGCTAAGAATATTAATTAAACTGAAAAGAGAAAGAGGAGATGAGAAAAAAGATCAAAAAGAACTTTGGTGAACACTGGTGTTAAAGAATCAGGGAAAGAACAAAGTCAGCAAGTGAGACAGAGAACAAGAATGCTTTTACAAACATTGGAAGAAGGTTAGGAAAATTTGATGTTTCTGAAATCAAAAGAGAATGTAGGAAAAAAGGAGTGGCTATAAGTGTATGCCAACTTGTCAAGATGGATAGTATGGTGAATTTGATTAATCCTCATGAAGAAAATGAAAAAGAAACTCATCTTAGAAAACTGATGCTATATCCCCTGCATATAGTCTCTTTCTCCTTCACTCCACATTGTCTATGGTAGTATGGTATAAAAGAAAAACAAATAAACAAACCCTGAGTTTAAAAGTTGAAAATTTAGGTTTGTGTTATGGCTTAGACATTAACTTTGTGAGTGGCTTAGGCTTAATCAGTTATTCCTTAACGTTGTTTTCCTAAGCTCTTTCAGGGCAGATATTATTCCTTCTGCATTGCCTAGTGCCTTAGTGCCTGGCACCACTCCTGGAATATAACTGATGCTTAATAAGTGCTTATTTAATTATTTATTCATTCATTCATGAAAATACTTGCTATAAATTCCCTAGCAGGATTTTTAAGAGTTATATTTAAATGATCATTATAAGTAATAAAGGAATATATAAAAAAGCTATTGTGTTAACTAATTTTCCTAAACATTGCTCTCCTCACAATACTCCATGTTCCAAGTAAGATAAAAATTCATTTATTCAGACTGACTTTCAAAACCTTTCACAGTATGACTTCAGTCTTCTAAATCTTACCTCTTGCTACTCCCTGGGTTGAACCTTTCTATTGTATTTGGACTGGTCTACTAAACATACTTTTCCATAGTTTCATGTTGTCACCCTCAACATTTCATTTTCATTTCATTTCATATTTTCTTCTTTTTGAAATGCTTAACCCATCTTTATTGCCTGTTCAAACCTCATCATTGTTCTACAATCAGGTCAAGTTTTATTTCTCCTGTGAAAGTTCTTTGCCATTCTACCCTAAAGTGACTTCTTTTAGATCTTTAGTTTATTTACCGTTCATTTGTCTCATATGTATATATATATATATTTCATATATATCCCACATAATTTATCTTTTTAATGTGTATATTTCAACTTTAATGTGTATATCTCAGCTTTAATATGTCTTCTAGAGTACACTTAGAATTGGGAAGAGGAAAAAGAGAGGAAATAATCATCTACTAGAGTATTATTGAGTATACTGGAGTATGTAAAGTGCCTAGGAAGGTATTACAGAGTATATTAGAGTACAATAGAGTATTGTTCTCTATATGTAATAGAAAGCTCAAAATGCTTGTTTATTGATATTACAAATAGTTTTATTACAAATGCATAAAACTGTAAAACAACTATTTACTTGTATAAAAAATCAGGTTGTTTGTAATGAAAATTACTATACAATCAGTTAATTATTTCTTCCTGCTTTTCTTTTCTTTAGGTGGTAACAACTTGTAGACTGAATAAATGGCTGGAGGAAATCAATCCATGGTGTCTGAGTTTGTACTGCTGGGTCTCTCTAATTCTCAGGAACTGCAGCTGTTTTTCTTTGTGATCTTCACCATAGTCTATGTGGCATCTGTACTGGGCAATATTATTATCATCCTCACCATTGCCTCTGATTCCCATTTGAAATCTCCCATGTACTTCCTGCTTAGCAACCTCTCTTTCATTGATATCTGTCAGTCCAATTTTGCCACGCCCAAGATGATTGCTGACTTTCTTGTTGAACACAAGACTATCTCCTTTGAGGGCTGCATGGCTCAGATCTTCCTTCTTCATAGTTTTGTTGGAAGTGAGATGATTTTGTTGGTAGCAATGGCCTATGATAGATTTATAGCCATCTGTAAACCTCTGCACTATAGTACTATTATGAATCAGAGACTTTGCATATTTTTTGTGGCTTTATCTTGGACTGTGGGGATTCTTCACTCTGTGAGTCATTTGGCCTTTACTGTAGACCTACCATTTTGTGGGCCTAATGAGGTAGACAGTTTTTTTTGTGACCTTCCCCTGGTGATTGAGTTGGCCTGCATGGATACTTATGAAATGGAGATTTTGACTCTAACCAACAGTGGCCTGATCTCCCTGAGCTGTTTTCTGGCCTTAATTATTTCTTATACTGTTATATTAGTCACTGTTCGGAGCCGTTCCTCAAGTGGTTCCTCCAAGGCCCTCTCCACCTTAACAGCTCATATCACAGTTGTAATTCTTTTCTTTGGGCCATGCATCTACTTCTATATCTGGCCATTTAGCAGACTCTCTGTAGATAAATTTCTTTCTGTCTTTTATACCGTTTGTACTCCTCTCTTGAACCCCATTATCTATTCCCTTAGGAATGAAGATGTTAAGTCTGCCATGAGGAAATTAAAGACCCGGTATCTCAATTCCTGGAAATATTAGATGTCCACCATGAGAGAGAGGCTTCCTGAGACACGTTCCCTAGAAAAACATGGAAGTCAGCTACCGAATTAGGTTGTCTTACTTTATTATTGTTCCTAAAATTGGAAAAAATTTGGATGAAATTTGTTCCTCATTTCATCTAATGAGGATTATGATTAATTCATCAATCTTGATAATATGAACTCAATCTAAAATAGATTATATTGATTATGATAAATTATAAAGTTCCTCCATTTACATAATTGGAAATGTGGAAGGTATTTGTCCTTCAAGTGGAGAAAAAAGAGCAGATCCAGAAGGATCTGAAACATGGAGAGAGAAAATGAATATTAGGATAATATTGAGCCCTAATCATAGATTTTCATATTCCTTGAAAAAGCAAAAGTAAGGGAGAATCAAATTTCAATTCATATTGACTCTAAATTTGTTGATTTTTATAGTTGACTCAGGTTTCTGCCCATAAATCTTTCAACTGGATTCCCACATGAAACTTATGCAGAATAGAAGTAAACCTACCATCATAGGACCAAGTATATTTTTTTCGGCAAAATAAAGAAAAGAAAAAGCTTTGTGGAATGAGTGGTGGAGATGTCTGCAGCTGTCATTGTTCTCAGTGTTTTATTTGTACAGTATGACAAAAAGACTCAACCTTGTTCATGTATGTTATTCATTATAATATCATTACAAATATTTGAGTCACCATACTGGTAAGAAGAAATTTCTTAGGATTTCAGATAAGATGACAATTGCTGCAAATAGTACAATTCCAGATATCGAGATGACTAATGGACAACTCAGTCAATTACCTTGGAAACTTAATGATCATCTGTATTGTCCTTCTGAATTGGGCCAAGCACATTTTGTTTCTGCAATTGTTATTAGTTATTTATTTTTTACAGTTGTTTTGTTTCTTTTGCACACTGCCCATGCTGATGGAAAAATAAGTAATTTTATTTACTTCTCTTATTAACAATCCATCTTCCCATATAAATTTGGGCAGAATACCAGCTCTGAAATTATTTGCTTTTACTACTTGTTTCTGGGCATGGTGCCAAGTGAAAGTCACAAGATCTCATTTCTACTGTAGTTACATCCCTCTTCTTCTTCTTTCTAATTATTATTCACATTGGAGAATTTGAAGTTGAGCAGTGATCATGTGATAAGCAAACATAACCATCATCCCAATAAAATTAGTAGAACAATAGTGTGGTGAATGGAGACTGTGGACTTCTATGGCCAGCATTTACAGAATATCACAAAATTACAGTCTGAAGATACCTGAAAAAAATCTCTTACTCTCTCTAACTAACCTTCAACTAAACCATTCTTTGCTCCCAAGATAGCCATGACTATCATAGTTGGTCAAATTTTCTTTACATTTCTTTGAAATTTTTATATCAGCAACATTCACCTAAATTTTCAATCTATTCCTTTAAGAAGTATGAAGTATTAAATTCTCCTTAGCCTTGCCTCACCATGTTAACCCATAGGGTTCTTTTGAAGATTAAATGAAATAACAAATGTAAAAGGATTTGCAAATTTAAAGGAACTTATAAATCTAGTTGTTAGTCTTATAAAATACTTAGTATTATTTTTATTCCAACTTTGTTTTAAATATAGCAAACAATATTTATAAGGTTAGGAGGCAAATAGATCAGCCAGTCTTTCTTATTTTTTGTCTTCCTTCCTCTATCCTTCCATCTCTCCTTCCCTCACTCTTCCCTTTCTCACTCTCTGTCTCTGTCCCTCTCTCTGCTCCTTTATTCCTTTGTTACTTCATTTGTTCAATTTTTTCCTCCCTCACTCCATCCTTCCCTCCTTTCCTCACTCCCTCCCTCCCTTACTTCTTTCCTTTCTCCCTCCCTGCTTCCTTCCTTTCTTCCTTTTTCCCTTCCTTCCTTCCTCACTCCCTCCCTCCCTCTCTCCCTTCCTACTTCCTTCATTCTTTCCTCTCTCCCTCTCTCCCTCCTTCCCTTCCTTTTTTTCATTCCTCCCTCCTTCTTTCTCTCTCTCCCTTCCTTCCTTTCTTCCATCCATCCTTCCTTCCTTCCCTCCTTCCCTCCTTCCCTCCTTCCTTCCTTCCTTCCTTCCTTCCTTCCTTCCTTCCTTCCTTCC
>JAJPUD010008453.1:0-54760 GCA_023553655.1 Myrmecobius fasciatus | reverse complement strand
GTTAACAAAAGGCTAGAAAAGTTAGGTATGATAGATCTCTGGAGGAAATTGAATGGTGATAGAAGGGAGTATACTTTTTTCTCAGGGGTTCATGGAACTTATACAAAAATTGATCATGTGTTAGGGCATAAAAACCTCAAAATCAAATGCAGAAAAGCAGAAATAGTAAATGCATCCTTCTCAGATCATGATGCAATAAAACTCACATGTAATATAAGGCCAGGAGAAAATAGACCACAAGTTAATTGGAAATTAAATAATCTAATCCTGAAGAATGAATGGGTGAAAGAGCAAATTCTAGACACAATCGAAAATTTCATCCAGGAGAATGATAACAATGAGACAACATACCAAAATTTGTGGGACACGGCTAAAGCAGTTATAAGGGGTAATTTTATATCTCTAGATGCTTACTTGCGTAAACCAGAGAAAGAGAAGATTAATGAACTGGGCTTACAATTAAAAAAGCTAGAAAAAGACCAAATTAAAAACCCTCAATTAAATACCAAATTGGAAATTCTGACAATTAAAGGAGAGATCAATAAAATTGAAAATAAGAAAACTATTGAATTAATAAATAAAAGTAAGAGTTGGTTTTATGAAAAAACCAACAAAATAGATAAGCCTTTAATTAATTTGATTAGAAAAAGGAAAGAGGAAAATCAAATTATTAGTCTCAAAAATGATAAGGGAGAACTTTCCTCCAATGAAGAGGAAATTAGAGTAATAATTAGGAGTTTCTTTGTCCAACTTTATGCCAATAAATTTGATAATGTAAATGAAATGGAAGAATATCTACAAAAATATAGATTGCCCAGATTAACAGAAGAGGAAATAAATTATTTAAATAGCCCTATTTCAGAAAAAGAAATAGAACAAGCTATTAATCAACTCCCTAAGAAAAAATCTCCAGGGCCAGATGGATTTACATGTGAATTTTACCAAACATTCAAAGAACAATTAATCCCAATACTATATAAACTATTTGAAAAAATAGGGAAAGAAGGTGTACTACCAAATTCCTTCTATGACACAGATATGGTGCTGATAGCTAAACCAGGTAGGGAGAAAACTGAGAAAGAAAACTATAGACCCATTTCCCTAATGAATATTGATGCAAACATTTTAAATAAGATTTTAGCAACAAGATTACAGAAAGTCATCCACAGGATAATACATCATGACCAAGTAGGATTTATACCAGGAATGCAGGGCTGGTTCAATATTAGGAAAACAATTAGCATAATCAATTATATTAATAACCAAATTAATAAAAACCATATGATTATCTCCATATATGCAGAAAAAGCCTTTGATAAAATCCAACATCCATTCCTATTAAAAACACTGGAGAGTATAGGAATAAATGGGCTTTTCCTTAAAATGATTAGTAGTATCTACTTAAAACCTTCAGCAAGCATCATATGTAATGGAGTCAAACTAGAACCATTCCCAATAAGATCAGGAGTGAAACAAGGCTGCGCACTGTCACCATTATTATTTAATATTGTCTTAGAAATGTTAGCTTTGGCAGTAAGAGAAGAAAAAGAGATTAAAGGAATTAGAGTAGGTAATGAGGAAACCAAATTATCACTCTTTGCAGATGACATGATGATATACGTAGAGAACCCTAAAGACTCAACTAAAAAACTACTAGAAACAATTCACAACTTTAGCAAAGTTGCAGGATACAAAATAAATCCACATAAATCATCAGCATTTTTATATATTACCAATAAAGTTCAGCAGCAAGAGATACAAAAAGAAATTCCATTCAAAATAACTGTTGATAGTATAAAATATTTGGGAATTTATCTGCCAAGAGATAATCAGGAACTATATGAACTAAACTACAAAACACTTTCCACACAAATCAAATCAGACCTAGTCAATTGGAAAAACTTAAAATGCTCATGGGTAGGACGAGCGAATATAATAAAAATGACAATACTACTCAAACTAATTTACTTATTTAGTGCCATACCAATCAAACTCCCAAGAAATTATCTTACAGATCTAGAAAAAATAGTAGCAAAGTTCATTTGGAAAAACAAAAGGTCAAGAATTTCAAGGGGATTAATGAAAAAAAAAGGCTGACGATGGTGGACTTGCTGTACCAGATCTAAAACTATATTATAAAGCAGCGGTCACCAAAACCATTTGGTACTGGCTAAAAAATAGAGTAGTCGATCAGTGGAATAGGATAGAATCACAAGACAAACTAGGCAATAACTATAGCAATTTGGTTTTTGATAAACCCAAAGACCCCAGCTTTTGGGATAAGTATTCACTATTTGACAAAAACTGCTGGGAAAACTGGAAACTAGTGTGGAAGAAATTAGGGCTTGACCCACATCTAACACCACATACCAAGATAAGATCTAAATGGGTTCATGATCTGGATATAAAGAGTGATACTATAAGTAATTTAGAGGAATGTAATATAGTTTATCTCTCAGACCTATGGAGATGGAATAAATTTATGTCCAAAGAAGAACTGGAACTCTTAATTGAAAACCAGATAGATAACTTTGACTATATTAAGTTAAAAAGTTTTTGTACAAACAAAATCAATTCAGACAAGATTAGGAGGGAAGTAATAAATTGGGAAATCATCTTTACATTCAAGGGTTCTGATAAAGGTTTCATCTCTAAAATATATAGAGAATTGTCTCATATTTATAAAAAATCAAGCCATTCTCCAATCAATAAATGGTCAAAGGATATGAACAGACAATTTTCAGAGGATGAAATTAAAACTATTTATAGTCATATGAAAAGGTGCTCCAAGTCACTGTTGATCAGAGAAATGCAAATCAAGACAACCCTGAGGTACCAGTTCACACCTGTCAGATTGGCTAAAATGACAGGAAAAGTTAATGATGAATGTTGGAGAGGTTCCGGGAGGGCTGGGACACTGATGCATTGTTGGTGGAGCTGTGAACGGATACAGCCATTCTGGAGAACAATTTGGAGGTATGCTCAAAAAGTTATCAAACTGTGCATACCCTTTGACCCAGCAGCATTTCTATTGGGCTTATATCCCAAAGAAATCATAAAGGAAGGAAAAGGCCCCACATGTGCAAGAATGTTTATGGCAGCCCTTTTTGTAGTGGCTAGAAACT
Organism: Myrmecobius fasciatus; assembly: GCA_023553655.1. Lineage (NCBI taxonomy): Eukaryota > Metazoa > Chordata > Mammalia > Dasyuromorphia > Myrmecobiidae > Myrmecobius > Myrmecobius fasciatus. The sequence continues at coordinate 51,635 of JAJPUD010008453.1, read as the reverse complement.
GGAAATTGAATAGATGCCCTTCAATTGGAGAATGGCTGAATAAATTATGGTATATGAATATTATGGAATATTATTGTTCTGTAAGAAATGACCAGCAAGATGATTTCAGAGAGGCTTTGAGAGATTTACATGAACTGATGCTGAGTGAAATGAGCAGAACCAGGAGATCATTATACACGGCAACAGCAGTACTATATGACGATCAATACTGATGGACATGGCTCTCTTCAACAATGAAATGTTTCAAACCACCTCCAATTGTTCACTGAAGAAAGCCATATACCTTTAGTGTTATTTGCAATATAACAGTATGGTTTAAGGGATAGAAAACTCCTGTTATGCTATGTTATAGCGTAACAGCTAGGAAGTGTTATGTATCTGAGACCTGATTTGACCTCAGGTCCTCCTGACTTCAAGTTTGGTGCTTTATCTACTGTGCCACCTAGGTGCCCCATTACACATTATTTTCAAAGCTGCTTAACTTTTCTTTGCTTTCTTGTAGGTTTTCCTTTGTTTTCTGTTGTGCACTTTTTGCTTTATTATTTCCCCTCCTTCTCCTGTCTCACCCCTAAAGAAGGTTACGATTAGACACACACATTGCATACACATATATACAAATATATATATTCATATATACAAATATATATATATATATTACATACATATAAATAGACATATATATTACATACATATAAAGATCTAGATAATGAACATACATAAATTTAAAATCATTTCATGCTTATTTCCACTTACCATCTTTCTCTGAAGGTGGAGAGCAACTTCCTTCATAAGTTCAAGTCTTTCCAAGTTTTTCTACATCATCAATCATTTCTTATACCACAACAATATTCCAATCTAAAAACATTCTAAATGAAAGATTGCCTATGAAAATTTTTTCCTCAATTTTCTGATTTCCTTCTATTCTTGGCTACATAGGTTTATTTACATAAGGAAATTTTAGTTTAAAATAATCAAAATTATCCATTTTACACTTCAGCTATGCTCTCACTTTTTAATATAGTTTAAGATGTGATCCTGCTGAATCTACTTCCTTTACATCTTTTCCCCCTCCTTTCAAGTTTCTGACTTTTTGTTCTTCATTTTGAATTTTAGTATTATTTTTCCCAACATAATAAGGTATAACACTGAATAAATAGGTAAAATAGTCATTTTTACAATAATAGATATTTAATAAATACTTATTTGATTGAATGTCTTACTAAAGCATCTACACCAATTTAGGGGTACACCTCCTTGAACACTTACTTGCATGTCTTTATGGAAGGTAGACAAGGTGTGCTTCTGGACAAGGTGGGGGTGTTTAAAATTATGAGCATACATATTTTGAGTTTAATTTTCATTATCAACATTCAAATCTGGGACATTCATAAAACCAACAAATCAAGTTCTGATTTGTAGGGAACTGAAACATACCAGGCAAGTGCTCAGTTAAGTATAATTAAATTGAAAAGCCTCCCTTGTCAAGGCAAGCCTTCTCTCAGTCACAAAGGACTCATCACCAATCCCAAATTTGGCCAGTCATCTTACAGTCCTTTTACCATATACATTGGTGAGGGGAGCTGAGGGAAGAAGGGGGACAGTTTATTTGACTTGCAAGATCCTCCTCATTCCAGGCAACCAGCCAAAAAGAAATGTGTGATAGCAGAACAGAGATTTTAATGGAGGTTGGCAGAAGGAAATTCTCACACTAAAGATTATTGACATAACCTGTCTCTGTTCTCCATAAAACTAAACCATAAATAGAAGAGGACATTGGACATCATAGATATTTAGATTTACAATCAGAAGTGACATCAGAAGTCAGGTCTAGCTGTCATCTTACAGATGAAAAAAATGAAATAAGTGAAGTGCTTTGTCTAGAATCAAACAGCCAGCAAATATCTAAGGCAGGATTTGAATGCAGATCTTCCAGACATCAAATCCATTTCTGAAGGTAGCAAAATGAAATAGTGCATAGAGTACTAGTACTGAGTCAGGAAGACCTAAATTCAATATAGATAAAGATATAGATATATATGTATGTAATATAGAGTTACCAGGGGGGTATGTGTCAGAATTTAGTCTTTTGATAGAACTAGACTGAGGACAATAAAAGGAAGACATTTTGGGTTGATGAAAAGAGCACTAAACATAATCAGCAGATATGTTTGGGCTCCAAAGTACTGTTGATTATGTTACTATAGTCAAATGATTTAAGCTCTCTGACCCTCAGTTTCTTCATCAGTGCAGTGGCAAGTATACATGTACTTCCTGCCTAATAGGGTTATTGCTTCAAGGCTTAAATTAGATAATAAAAGGGAAAGATCTTTGTAACCACAAAATGTTATAAAAATATAAATTTATTTTTAATCATTTAACATTTTCCAATTAGTGATGTTTACTCATTTCCTCTAGGTACATTGGGAAGTCTCAGTTTCCACTAAGCCCACACTTTTTTGAGGAAAAGAAAACAGAACTTTTTGAGTTTTCTGGGTTACTCATAGAAGTATATGGAATAAAAGACAGTCTCCACTTTTTTTCCTCTCTTTTTTCATGCAATTATTTTTATTTCCCACTCCCAGACAAAAAGAGTTCTCAGCTATCATTGACAGTGTCTTCTTTCTAAATTTTCTCTCCAAATGGGCAAAATTCCAGTTGGAACATTGACTAATAACCATTCAACTTAGGGTAGTGTTGCCATGGTAACATGACCAGTCCTATTTTTGAAACTTAGAATTATTTTTCTCTTTGGATGTAGAATTTGAAAATAACTATAATAATAAAAACAAGTTTTTATCTAATTGACACTTTATAACTACAACATATTTTATAGATATTATTTCACTGCATCCTTACACATAAACCATCGAGCTGGGTAACGTAAGTATTATTATGTCCAAACTGTGGAAGAAGAAATTTACACATAAACCATCGAGCTGGGTAACATAAGTATTATTATGTCCAAACTGTGGAAGAAGAAATACCCACATAGAGAGGGATGTGAGTTGTCTCAGGTCACACAGCTAAGTGTGTGGGAGAGTTGAAGCCAGTTGTGTCTCTGAATGCTCTGAATGTTTCTTTTCACTAAGTGGCTTATGCCAATATAGAGTCATTAATTTGTTTCTAAAGGGTGATATTTTCCTCTTGTATAACATTAATGAATACAAAATAACAATAATAACCACAAAGCAATAGTTAAAATTTATGTAACATTTTACTATGGGCCAGGAACTGTGTTAAGCATTTTTTTTTTTTTTTTTTGAGCAATTTAAGTGACTTTGCCCAGGGTCACACACATCTAGGAAATGTTAAGTGTCTGAGGTCAGATTTGAACTTAGTTCCTCCTGACTTCAGGGCTGGAGCTCTATCCCCTGCGCCACCTAGCTGCTCCTATGTTAACCATTTTACAATTATTTTATTTCATCTTTACAACAAATCATGGGAGATTGGTAGTATTATTATTCCCATTTTACAAGTAAAAAAACTGAGGCAGACAGAGGCTACCTTACTCAGAGCCACATAGATAGTAAGTGTAAGAGGCCAAATTTGAACTCAAGCGATCTTAACTCCTAGCACAATGCTCTATCAACAGCATGGGTCTATGACTGCTCAAATCCCTCCTTATGTAGTATATAAGGAGTTGCGTCACCAAAGATGAGGCAAATAATAAAATCAAATATTCTTAAATGTCTATTCCATTAAACTTTTCCTTAAAGAGCAAATCTTTTAATAAGGTACTTGAATCTCAACCCTGATTCTGCCATTTTCTAGCTGTATTATCATGGGCAACTGACTTAACCTCTCTGATCCCTTATTTTCTCATCTATATCAAAGATAATAATACTTGCACAATTTACCTCAGAGATGTTATAAGTTAAATGCTTGTTAACTATTAAGTATTGTAAAAATATTGAAATACCATTTTCTTTATTTTTATCCACTACCTGTTATTATCCAATGTTTGTTTGAAAAAAGCACTCTAAATCATCCTTAGGGAGTCGTTGACACTAAAAGTTCTCCAGGTTTTTGAATTCTCCCCAGAGCAAGATGACTTCAACTGTCAAAGCACAGGTCTCCAGAGGGTCTGCTGGTCACTATGATTTTATGTCATCATTAACCTAATTAATCTCTAATTTTCAAGGGAAAGTATCTGCCTATATCTATGTCCCTGAAAACAATAAGACTGCAACAAGTGGAAAACTGGAAACCAGAGAAGATACCCTGTGTCCTGAAGAATGCTGCTATATTAGGATCAACTTTTTAACTAGTAAGTGAAAAGACTATGAGAAAAAGAATGAGAAGGGCAAAATGTTGATTCAGTCTCCTAAAGTGAAGGAAAGAAGGGCACTGTATTCGATTTCCATTTTTTCCCTCTTTAGTCTTTTAAAATTCCACATATATTTTCTCTAATATTTTCTGTGGTAGAAGTAGTTTACCTTTAATATTATGTCTGGATCTCTTTGCCTTTGACTATAGAGTTGAATCAATAAGTTTTTGTCAGTTATTCAAGCACTTAGTATTCGTTTGTCAACTGTGTGAATAGATTGCCCCTTGGAAAGAAAAAAAGAACCCATAATATTTATTACTATCACTAAAATGACTAGTGTTGTCATAGAATCATGGAATTTTAGAGTTGGAAGGGATCTTGGAGACCATCATATTCAAACCTTTAATTATATAGTAGAAGAAATAACTGCAATTCACAAAGGTGAAAGAACTTGCTGAAAGTCATATGGTTCTAACAGTGTTGGACTGAAGGTCTGCTGATTATCAACCCAATCGTTTGGGGTTTTGTGTTGTTGTTTGGGGGTTTCTGTATTAGAAAAATTTCTTTAATTATTTCTCTCTGTCTTCAACTTAATACAAAATATATAGAAATGTAATAGGAATTTATCTGCCTGCTAATTCAAATAAAATCAATGACAAGGTCAAATAATAGATGCAAATGCAATTTGTTTAGCATTTGCTTTGAGCAAACTGTGTCCCTGCATGAGTTCTGATTTTGAGAACCTTACAATGCTATTTCTATTTTTTTTATAATTTAACAAAAGTGTTTTACTTTCAAACTATGGGACAAAATAAACATTTTCATAACATAGTACAATAAATGAGATGATTGCACAGGAAACTGCAAATCTGTTATGTACAACTTGCTATTTCCACTGAATATGTAACAAATTTACCTTGAATATTTCTTTTTTTCCCTTTCCTCTCCCAACTAATGGATACCATTAGAAACAAATAGATACATGTAAAATAATCTTATACATACTTCTATTAATCAGTTATTTCTCTGAATGCATATAGTTTCTTTCTTCATATGTCCTTTATTTTTCATTTGTGTATTTTAAAAATCAAAATGTCTTAATCACTTAGCAAGCAAAAACCAAAGAAAAGAAATCTTCTATCTTACAAATTCATTCAGTTAATGTTCTTATTATAAGAATTCAATAATCTTGGTTCTATACAAAGGAATCAATTAAAACTTACAGAATTAATATGCACTTAATAAATGTATGTTGATTGATTGAACAAGAAAGCACAATGATTTTTACATGAGGATGATTGCAATGGGTTTTTTCACTCTTGTCTATTAATGCCTTAGATGTAAATTTTCCATTAGTTGAGTTTTTTCCAGAAAGAAAAGGATTGTACTTTACTTAAAAGTTAGTTTTTTTTTTTTTTTTTTTTTTTTTGCTAGTTATTTCTTTTTTGACTTCTGGATGGATATGTTCTCCTTTATAGCCAAACTGCTGAATTTCTCAGGTTCACATTATTTGTTTTTAAATTTTTTATTGAGATCTTTGTTTCTGTATTACCTTCATTGCTTAAATCTGTCTTCTCTCATCCAGTAAGCAATCTATTGTAACAATGAATATAAAAGAAAAACAATCCAGCAAAACTAACACATTAACTCTGTGAATATATATAAAAGGGCTTTAACCTTCTATTGTGTCATGGACCCCTTTGTCAGTCTGATGATGCATATGAACCCCTTCTCAAAATTATGTTTTAAGTAATTAGGGAAATTTTAAATTTCAGTTATGTTAGCCAAAATGTATATATTTTCCCATCTAAATTTAAGGATGCTCTGAAATCTATCCATTGTTAGTCCATAGAACTGCAGCTAAGAAACTTTGATCAAAAGGAGGCTAGAAGCTGCCTCTTTGCCCCAACTCTGAGAATGAATGTGTAAACACTGTCAAGTGAAATCGGACTGGAGAAACAGCTACTTAAAACACCCCTATCATCTTACTGATTGGAATGGTGGCCAGAGAAATTTTGTCTCGTAGTCACTGTGTTTTGTTGCTGAAAATGTTGTATAGACAGGTTCAGAAACCACAAATTGAAAACAGTAAGCCTTAGACAAAATTGTGAAGTAGTTAAAGGTTGGCTTCACTATCTTTTCCACTGTAGCCTATACCTTCCAAATTTCCCTCTTACAGAATTTTCTCCAGGTACCCACTTTTAAAATTTCCAAATCTCCATTGAAGCATCCTATTTAGCCTATTTTCCCCCTTTTTGTTATCAACTCATGCTAGCTTTCTTTTCCCTTGTCCTTAAAGCTAGTCACTTCCACATTATTCTCCCTCTCATCAAACTTTCTTGTCATTCATTGCATCCATTAAGGTCAGGTTCTTTGTGCCTTACAAGGTGATAATTGGTTACTCTAAGTAAAAGAATACTTGTTAAAGTGTCAGTTACTGAATTTAAGTGACTTGTCCCATGATCACATAGATAGAAAACACATCAGAAGCAATGAGGAAAAAAAAAGGACTAAACATTTTAAGTGAATTACCTAAGGTCCCATGACTATTTAAGAGGAAGAAGCGGGAATAAAAGCATTACTACCCATTGTTCTGGCTAATATTCTTCTCTAATCCAACATTTTATTTTTTAAATTGATAACCCATCATAAGGAAAAATCTTTGATGTTGTGGAAGTCCCTATTAGTCAGGCAATTTCCAAATCCCTGGAGTGGAATAAGGAATCATTAACATTCCATCAGTACTATTGTCTAGAGGGAGATCATCTTCAAGAGGAAAATTCTATGCCATTAAGTGTTATCATCAAGCAAAACAGAAATCAGTATGGGTATCCCAAAACCCATTTTGTATTTGGAAGGAAGGTTAGGAAACAAGATGGGCAGATTAAAGAAGATAAATCCAATTTTAGTCATGAGAAACTGGGGAGCCATACCATATATAGTAAGAGAAGTTTAATAAGTAAATTATTCAATGATGTATAGAAAAAAAAAGGAAGACAGTCACAGAATCATAATATAACAAAAAAGAATTCAAAGGCCAGAACAGAAATCTGTCTATACAATATCTCCAATTAGACCTTTACTTGTACTTCTTTATTATTAAGAATTGACTATTGCTGCAAAGAGCCCACTCCATTTTTAAATAACTATTCTCTTTGCATTGAGCTAAAATGGTTCTCCTCGTATCTCTATAACTTTCATGCACTTTTCCTAAATCTAAATTCTGATATCATGCAAATCAAGTAAAATCTTTCTTTGGTATGACAGTTTTTTTTTTTTAATAATTAAGACAGTTGTCATGAGTACCCTTTCCACCAATAAATCATCAATTTATTGTCCTCAAATCCTAGGTTAGAAGAACATTACAAAAAACATTTATAAAGGTGAAGAGGTTCTGTTAGGGTGTAGAACCAAGATTTTCCTGGGAAGGTTAGGTCTTGGTAGAATTCCCTTGTTCTCCCACTGGATAGCTGACATTGGCAGAATCTCAGTGAAGCTCTGAGGTGAGAGTTTGACTAAGATGTGGAGAAAGACACTGAAAAAAGATTGGAAGACACCCAAAAGGAAAGTTTATTAATTTCACATTTTGTGTTTGAGTAGACACCCCCCAAATTCAGGATATTATCTATTTTGAATTTGCTTTGGCCAGACCACTGAGGCAAAATGTTGCCGAAGACATGTTAAAAAGAGATATTTATATGTCAGGGGTGGAAGGGATAAAGGAAGGGACAATAGCTCTCATATTCCTAAAGTAGACATCTGTCTTTATTATTTCGCTAGTAAAGTCAGGAAGGTTCTTGACTTCATCTTTGAAGGAAGGAATCAGAGAATTTAGACACAGCAAAGCTCCATTTTGGGATTTTTCAATTAAGAGAAAGATATAGACTTGTTTGATAAAATTGAAGAAAATTACAACTGGAGCAGCTAGGTGGTGCAGTGGTTAGAGCACCAACCCTGAAGTCAGGAAGACCTGAGTTCAAATCTGGTCTCAGACACTTAACATTCCCTAGCTGTGTGACTCTGGGCAAGTCACTTAACCCCAATTGCTTCAGCAAAAAGCAAAAAAAAAAAAAGAAAAAGAAAATTACAACTGGACTAATTGCAAAGCTTTCATGCTCATTCTAATCATAGTCATAGAAGTGCTACAGAAGCATTACTAGCTTAAGTCCTATTTCCCATGTCAGCTCAATATTTATCTTCAATTTCCCATATATTCTTTTCCCCAAGCTATCACCACTCTTCATTCATTATTCTTTACAAATGTTCCCCAGAAAATTTATTGAATTGCTGCAAACCCCTTCCAAAAACCTCTAGCTTCTAAATGTTATTTTTTAAATGATACTCAGAACTGTTACACAAAGCTCCAAATATTATTATCTGTCACATATCAGAAAAGTATGCATCTCACTAATATTTTTTTCTACTTTTTGGCAATCACAGAACAAGAAGGAGCACTACCACTCCAGAACTTGTGGCCACAGTAGAGCAGGGACTCTCATTACAATTCCAAAGCAGCAAAGAATGCTTATGAGTTAAAAGTCAAGAAATAAATTGGGAAAATGTGCAAAGAACAGAAAAAAAATTGATAATAAAAAATTACTATAGTGGCAAGGAAGATCAAAATCACATTCAGAATAAAATAAAGTGAAAGGTCCTACATCCAAAGCCTCCAAGAAAAATAAAAAAATTTGTCTCAGGTTATAAGATGGTTGGAAAAAGGATTTTGAAAATCAAGTAGTAGAGATAAAGAAAAATTTGAGATAAGAAATTAGAGTGATGCAAGAAAATCACATCACATCTTTCCCTTATCCCACATCACTCCCAACTCCCATTAAGAAATACGTGCCAAAGTTAGGCAAAACACTTCCCTAAAAGTAATGTAAAAAAAAAACAAAAAACAAAAAACATAGATCTCCCACCGTAATACAAAAATCCTCAGGAAAAATAAAGTCAAAAAAGAGAGAGAATATGCTTCAATCAATATTCATACACAATCAGTTTCTTCTTTGGGTATGAATAGGAATTTTCATTATAAGTCCTTCAGAGAAGTCATGTATAATTGTAGTGCTGAGAATAGTATAGTCATTTATTGCTGGTCATCCCAGAACATTGCTATTACTTTGTATACAGTATATTTCACTTTGCTTGAATTCATGGAGGATTTTCCAGGTTTTTTCTAATTACATCTTGCTTATCAAGACAATAATTTCTTTAAAAATATAATTGAGAAAATGGAAACTAATGCATTTTGACAAAAAGCAATAAAATTAATCAAAGAGAATGAAAAAATAGAAGAGAAAAAAAATCTCACTGGGAAAATTATAGACCTGGAAAAATGACCCAGGAGATATAATTTAAAAATCATTGGACTACCTGAAATTCATGATAAAAAACAAAACAAACAATAAACAAAAAATAGCCTAGACATTATCTTTCAATAAATTATCAAGAAAAATTTTCCTGATATTCAAGAAGCACAAGGTAAAGTAGAAATTAAAAGGGATCACCAATCAACTCCTGATAGAGACCTCAAAATTAAAACTTCCAGGAATATTAGCCAAATTCCAGAATCCACACATCAAGGATAAAATATTGCAAATAGTCAAAAGGAAACAAATCCAAGTATTGTGAAGCCACAGTCAGGATAACACAAGATTTAGCAGCTTCCACCTTGAAATATTGGAGGTTTCAGAATATGACATTCTGGAGGGCAAAGGAGCTAGGATTACAACCAAGAATCACTTACCTACCATAAGAAATATTAGCCTTTAGGAGAAAAAAATGAAAATTCAGTGAAAAAGATGAATTTTAAATATTCCTGATGAAAAATCTTTCAAATAAAGACTGAAGAGTATTATAAAGGGGTCAAACAGGAAAGATATATCAAAGGGAGTTAATAGTGTTAAATGATTTATATTCCTACCTGGGAAGATGACTCTTGTAATTCATAAGATCTTTCTCATTATTAGATCAATTAGAAGGAGTATGTAGACAGAAGGCACAGGTTTTAGTTGAATATGAAGAGATGATAACTAAAAAAATAAAATTATGGGGATGACAAAGGAATGTACTGGAAGAAAAAGAAAGATAAAGGTAGTATGGGATAAATTATCTCACATACAAGAGGAAAGAAAAAGCTTCTTCAGTGTAGGAGAAGAGGGGGAAACTGAGAGCGATTGAATGAATCTGGTTCTCATCAAAACTGTCTGAAAGAAGGAATTACATACACTTTCAATTGGGTATATAGAAATCTATTTTACCCTTCAGGAAAGTAAGAGGAGAAAGGAATAATAGAAGGTTAGAGGAAGGAGTAGTCAAAAACAAAGCACTTTTGAGGAGGGACAGGATAAAAGGAGATTGAAAATATAATAAATGGAGGAAATAGGATGGAGGAAAATACAAATAACATGAACTATGAAATAGTTCATTTCAGAAATAACATTCAGAAATAACATACTATGAAAAAAAAATTGAAACAAGTTTCTTTGATAAAAGCCTCATTTCTCAAACATATAACAATTGAGTCAAATTTATAAAAAAAAGAAGAGCTATTTCTCAATTGATAAATGATTAAAAGATACAATTCAGGTTAAATATTCAAATCTATCCACAGCTTTATGAAAAATTCTCTACATCACTATTCATTGGGGAAATGCCAATTAAAACGGTTAAGAGGTATTACTTCACACCCATCAGATTATGTGATAGGACACATAGAAAAGGAAAATGAAAAATGTTGGAGGGGATATGGGAAAAATGAATGGTTACTGCATTGTTGATGGTGTTGTAACATAATTCAACCATCTTGTAGAGAAAATTGCAACTGTACTCAAAGGGCTATAACATTATGTATATCCTCTGATCAAGAAATATCATTACTAGATATGTATGGTAAAATAGATAGGAATAAAACAAAAAGGAAAAGGGGGCTTATTTGTACAAAAATATTTATAGCAGCTCTTTTTTTTAATTAAAGCTTTTTATTTGTATAACATAGCAGCTCTTTTATGGAAAGAATCATCAACTGGATAATGACTGAACAAATTGTGGTATGTGCTTATGATGGAATACTATTATGGGATAAGAAATGATGAATAAGATGCTCTCAGAAAAAAGAAAAAAAAAACCTTGAAAGACTTAAAGAAGCTGATGAAAAGTGGCATATACTTTGTGTATAGCAATATTATAACAGGATCACCTATGAATGACTTAGTTATTCTTAGCAATCAATGATCCAAAACCATTCTGAAAGACTTATGAGGAAAAATACTATTTATCCCCAGAGAAAGAATTGATAGTGTTTGAATACATATGGAAGCATACATTTTTACTTTTTTTTTCTTAAAGGTTTTTTTTGTTCATGTTTTTTTCATAACATGACTAATGAGAAAATATCTTTTGCATGACTTCACATGTATAACTTTTTTTATTAAAGCTTTTTATTTTTTAAAACATATGCGTGAAAAATTCTTCAACCTTAGTTCTTGAAAAACCTTGTGCTCCAATTTCACCCCCTCCTTCCCACGCCCTCCCCTAGATGGCAAGTAGTTGAACATGGTAGAAATATATGTTAAAACCAATATATGCATAGATATTTATATGTATAACTTATGCTAAATTTTTTTGTTTTCTTAATGATTGAGAGTGGGGAGGGAGCAAGGAAGAGAATTTAGAACTGAAATTTTTTAAAAATAATGCTAAAATTGTTTTATATGTAATTGGGGAAAACAAAAAAGAGAAGGAACAAGAAAGAAGAAGAAAAAGAAGAAGAAAGAAAAAAAGAAAGAAGAAGAAATGACAAGTAGGATGGTTTCAGAAAAAAACAAACAAACAAACTGGAAAGACTTTGAAATTGATGCAAAATGAAGTGAAAAGAATCAGAAGAACATAGAACAGCAATATTGTAAAGAGACAGCTATGAAAGACAGCTATTCTGATCAAGATAATAATTCAAGACAATTCCAAAGGACCCATGATGAAAAATGCTCTCTATCTCCAGAGAGAGAACTGATGAACTTTAGTGAAAATTGAAGCATCCTTTTTTTAAAACATTGTTTATTTTTCTTGTTTCTTAATGTGTGTTTTTTTTGAAATGTGGATAATATGGAAATATGTTATACATTAGTTTACATGTAAAATTGATATCATCTTACTTGCTTTCTTAAGGAATGGGAGAGACAGATGGGAGAGAGAAGTTTTGGAATTCAAAATTGCTTAAAATGAATGTTTAATGTTTTTACATGTAATTAGGAAATACGTAATGAAATCAAAATGAATTTTCAAAAAAAATATATTCCTTTATAAAGACTGGAGGCTATCCTAGTGAGGTTATGTGACAAATTTCCTAATTCTATGACATTCATGAAGAGGTTTTGACATTCTAGTTGGGTCTTGGTTGTCAGAACAAGCTTCAAACTCTGTTAGGTACAGGCTAAGAAAACATTTACGGTGGTTCAGTCTTCTCCATGAAGACCACAATGGAAATAAATGTGCTTTGTTTGAATATTAAGAAGCAGAGTTTCAGGATTTCTCAACAGTAAGAAATATTTTGAAATTTAATACAATCCCATTCGATTCATTGATCTTTGCTATTTTTCTTCCAGATAACTGAAAAACATTTCTTTCAATCCAAGTCAATGAACAAGACAAATTACTCCCGAGTGTCTGAGTTCATCTTGCTGGGACTCTCTGATTCCCCAGAGCTCCAACCTATCTTTTTTGTTGTGTTTTCAGCACTCTACCTTGCTATCTTGATGGGGAACTTCCTTATCATCCTCACAGTGACTTCAGATCCACGTCTTCACTCTCCCATGTATTTTTTACTTGCAAACCTATCTTTTATAGATGTCTGTGTGGCCTCTTTTGCCACCCCTAAAATGATTGCAGACTTCCTTGTGGAGCAGAAGACTATCTCCTTTGATGCTTGTCTGGCTCAGATTTTCTTTGTTCACCTTTTCACTGGAAGTGAGATGGTACTTCTAGTGTCCATGGCCTATGATCGCTATGTTGCCATATGCAAACCTCTCCACTATATGACCATCATGAGTCGGCGTGTCTGTATCATTCTTGTCATCATTTCCTGGTGTGTTGGCTTTATACACACAACTAGCCAGCTGGCATTTACAGTCAACTTGCCCTTCTGTGGTCCCAACAAGGTGGACAGCTTTTTCTGTGACCTCCCTCTGGTGACCAAACTTGCTTGTATAGACACATATGTTGTCAGCTTACTAATTGTTGCAGACAGTGGCTTTCTCTCCATGAGTTCCTTTCTCCTCCTAGTTATTTCTTATACAGTCATACTCATCACAGTACGCAATCGCTCATCAGCTAGTATGGCAAAGGCACGTTCTACACTGACTGCCCATATCACTGTGGTCACACTATTCTTTGGACCATGCATCTTCATCTATGTGTGGCCTTTCAGCAGCTACTCAGTGGACAAAGTTCTTGCAGTGTTTTATACCATCTTCACTCCTATATTAAACCCAGTTATTTATACTCTGAGAAACAAAGAGGTGAAGGCAGCCATGTCCAAATTAAAGAGCCGATACCTAAAGTCTGGTCAAGTATCTGGTATAATAAGAAATGTCCTATTCTTGGAACCCAAGTAGTTTCCCCCCAATCTATGCCCTTTTAAAGCTATTTTCTATACACTGTGATTAAAGACAACTATATTTTGAATGCCAAAATCTTGAACTGCTTGTGTCAAAAGTCAAGAATAGAGAAATTGTTGCAAGACTTGGTCAAACAGGGTTATATGGTGATGACAAACCAAAAAAGTTTAATGTAGTAGTTGATATTTTCTTCCCTTTCCCTTGAATCTTGTCAATTTTTACCATGGATTCTATCTGCAATGAAAATAAAGTCATAAAATTTAAGTAAGGGCAAAATATGTCTCCATGGAAAGAATCTGTGTTAAAATAAGTATATGTAGCTAATAGGTAGATCCACTGTATAGTGGGGGGATAAAGGTATAGAGGATTTGTGTTCAAGAGGCTATTTGATGTAGTGGAAAAATTTCTGGGTTAAGTTAAGGTTTGTGTACTGAATCTGCTATTTAGTAGTTCTTTCAGATTGGGCAAGGTTTTTTTTTTTTTTTTTAAGTCTCTTGTTATCAGTTCCTTCATATGCAAAGGGAGGACATTAAACTAGGTGATCTCTACTTTCCATCTCTTAATCCTTTCTATTGTGTTTTAGCTATTTACTAGCTATATAATTTAACCTCTGTGAATCTTGACTTCCACAACTACAAAAATGTGATAATAATACATTCTGTTGGGTGGCCTGAATGGGTTTGGCCCTACTTGAGCATTTTCTTGAAATGCTACACTGAATAGATACATGCATGATAAAAGAGACCAAAAATAGAGAATACATGCATTTATACTTTTCTAAACTACCTACTTTTGCCTATCTCTGATTATATCAGTGTTCTACCAAGGAGGAAAAACCAACAAACAAACAAAACAAACAAACAAAAAAAAAACTTTTGTAAGCTATTGTCTGGAGAATAAAATATAAAGTGTTCAACTTCAGAGCTGGGGGCATGGACCATAGAATCCTATGATCCTTGCACAAAGCAATCACTTAACAAATGATTGAAGAACTGAAATTAATTAAAACCTTCCATTCAAATATTAAAAGTAATGAATAAAGTACAAATGCTGTGCCCTAAGAAAGGTTAAATATGGTCCAAAATCTTCTTGTTAAATTACAAATCAGAACCTTTTTTAGGGCAATTATGATAAAAGAAGATAGTGGAAGAGGTAATGAATTCCTAAATGGGGATGGGGAAATTAAACCAGAAGGAAGGAAGTAGTATAGAAAGGAGGCAGTGGGTCAGGAGATGGAAAATGCCATTTTCTTTATAAGAAAGCACATAAGCACTGACCTTGGGAGTTTTCAACAAATGAAGTGCAGAGCTGAAATTAGTTTTGATAATTCATTATAATAATAATTTCCACTTTATGTAGATTACCAATTGTCAAATTTTGAGAGCAACTCTTTTGTTAAAATTACACACACACCAAAAAAAAATCCTGAGTTACCTTGGAATACCTTGGCCACCCAGGAATTGTTTAGATGTTTCCAGTAATTTAAAAAAATAAAAGGAAGAAACTGTGCATGTGTGTATATGTCTGAGTGTGAGTGTGCACACCCATATGTATGCATGTATTCATAGGGAGAATTTTATTGGCATACCACAGAGAAAATGAGAGAGATTGTGCACAATGAATTTATCTTCAAGAGATATGGAATTTTAGGAGATTTGAAATGAATGAACTATTTTAGAAATTACTCAATTCTCAGATTTTACTATTGAAGTAAGGCCTGGCACTGAGATTAATCTATTTGAATTATACCTCATATGTACTAAAGAACTAAAAAAAAAAAAACTTGCTGGTAATGGTTCTCCTCAAGTAATGCCACTTACATTATTATGCATACTTATGTAATGGTGCCTATGGAATGCCCATTTAAAAAAAAAAAACACTCTTCCTAATGATACAAGTCAACTTTATTTACTCAATCCATTTTTGCTGTTCATTCTTCATTTCAAGGGGAACTATGATATAAAGGGATATCTTCATTCAAGAGAATTGGATTAATTGAAGTAGAGTTCCACAAAGTCTCACCTTCTGTTCTAGAATTATTGAAGGCCAGTAGTCAGACATAAGACCTGAGATTCAGGTGATGAATTTTGTATCTTTGATGTCTGACCAAGCTCTAAACACTTCACAACACCTGCTTCAAACCCTTTCATGACCTTTGGAACAAATTGTCCTTTTCCATCTATTCTACCAGGGAAAAGTCTTCACATATTTGGGATATACATCCCCTTTACTCACCAGTAGTTTTGATGGCTATTGGTTACCCTCATCCTGGTTTATCCTGTCTGCAGAGATGTTTTTATCATGGTATGGCTACAAGTCCTACTGCTTCTTGGAGCTGCAGGGAAAGTTTACCAAAGGTAAATGAGCATCCCTGAAAAGGGTAGAATGTTTTCATACAAGAGTAGAAAAAAGGAAATATAGAGAAAAGCATGCCATTCCAACAAAATATTTTGTTTCAGTATCTCTTTAGGAGTATGCCATTGTGTGTGTGTGTCTTTATAGGACAGGATTCATCAAAGAGAAAATGAGAAAGAACATACTGTTATATAATCTAGCTTACATTTTACCATCTTTTCCAGAAGTATAGCTTTAGAGATTTTAACAAATTATTTTAGATAGCTAAGCTATTGTTGTAGCCTGCCAAGTTACCAAGTTAGTAACACTAGAAGAAAAGGAATTTAACATGATGATTGATGAAGATAGAGAAGGTTATTGGGGATCACCACTTCATTTTAAAGGTGTTCACTAACTATCTTGGTGACTGAAAAAAAAATCGGGCTCTGCTCCCAGCATTCTTTTCCTATTATTTCTTGAAATCAAAGAATGTTGGAATGGAGAAGACCTAACATCTCTAATAAGGAGATAGAATGATATAATGAAACACTTTCCAACTTGTGGCCTTTCAACTGAGGGAGAAAGTAGCAGCAACTTATTGCAGGGAATCTCTAAATCCATTTGCTCAACAACCTACACAGTTTTATCTTTATTTAGACATTACTGAATGTGATCCAAACTGTCTGTAAAATGATTAAAGAACTATCATACACATTTATTACTATTCAAATGTATGCAGGTATTGTTGATTTATAAAATAAAATTCATTTAAATGTTAAATCAAAATAAGTATACAAATATGTTTAAGTAGATAAATAAGGCACATATATAAACAAATGATATTAATACATATCATAATAAATTAATAAAATTTAATTGATATACATTATTTAGTTTATGAAAGATTTTTTGTTTTCCCCTATTTTTTCAGTCAATGGATATAAATAGTATAACTATGATTATACAGTCTTCAAGAAGTGTTTTTATGGTAAAAATGTGTTTTTATATTAATAAAAGTTTGGGGAACTGTTATGTTGCACTACATTTAAAGTCAGGTGTCTTGGATTATAATTTGGCCATTATCTATGTGACTGGGAAGGCACAGGCTCTCTAGGTCTCAGTGACCTTATTTGTAAAATGACACATTAATTAATCTCTAAGGTCATTTCAATTATCAAATACTACCATCTATGTTCAGTAAATTGTTTGTATATAATTGGGCCTAGAACTGTCTAAAACTATCTCAGAAAAATAATACCTATTGTTAAAACTTGTCAAAAATACATCAATTGACTTAATTTAGGTCACTTAGACTCTGTGCTAGAACCAAATTCAAGAATGACTGCTAACATTTATGTAAGGGATACAGAGCACTTTCCAAACTACACCAGGAAGTGGAAAATACAAGTATCTTTACTCCAGTTTTACTCAGGAGAGGACAGGGGTTTGGAGAGATTAGTTGGTTTATTCTCATTGCCTGTGATTTTTGTATCCTGTTTGAACTCAGTCTTCTGACTCCAAACTTCATTTTCTAATATCACATCAACTCCCTTAACTTTATTTTTTAAAATTTCTTATGTCATTTTTGCTTTCTTAATTCTACTTTGCTTATCTACATTTTTGGCATTTTAATTTTATTTTTAAAATAAGTTTTTTTTTATTTTCAAAATATATGGAAAGATAGTCTTCCACATCCCCCTTGCAAAATCCTGCATTCCAAATCTTTCTCCCTTTTCTCCCCCAACTCCCTCCCCTAGATAGCAATCAATCCAATAAATTTTAAACATGTGCAACTCTTACACATACCTTTACACCTATCATGCTGCATAAGAAAAAACCAGATCAAAAAGAAAAAAAAAGATGAAGAAAAAACAAAACAAAACAAGGAAAAAACTAAATAGATGAAAATACTATGCTGTAATTCACTTTCATTCCATACAATCCTTCCTCAGGATGAAGATGGCTATTCATAAGTCCACTGGAATTGGCCTGAATCACTCATGAGGTAACATTGCCACAACATTATCCAGGTTCTTGAAGCTATAGTACACAAGAGACTGCCATGGGGCCAAACATAATGTCAGTTATTGAATTAAAATTTTGTTGGACATAAGGGAATTAGGATTTATGTGAAATATTGGTCTCAAAATTAAATTAAAACATATTAAGCATTTACTGTGTTCCATTTTGTTACCTTAGATGGATACTACTTCTGTCTTTATACAACTTATAATCTAATAGGGGAAGGGAAATAAGACACATTAACAACTCTATTATGGAATATTTCATAACAAATATGTCATGCAGAATTAGAATGAAATGCTATGTGAGTTCAAGATGCTGGAGGCAAATTTCAGCTGACTTCAAGACTATGTGGGAATTAAGGAAAAAGTAAATTAAGGAAAGGTAGTAAACAAAAGAATAATACAAACAGGATATATCCCTGGGTCACTTAGTATGTTTTAAAGATAGAACTCAAAACCAGGTCTTCCTGGCTTTGAAGCTAATTCTATCCACTATGCCATGTCACATTGCATTGGCTCTCTTTCTTACATCATTCTTTAAATAACTGGCAGAAAGGCAACATAACAGAGCTGCCCTAAAAGTCATGAAACTTGAGTTCTATACATACCACTGATATATACTAGCTGGATGATCATGTACAAGGCATATAACTTCTCACTACCTTAGGGAACTTTCTATGACTATTAAGTAGATGGCTTTTGTCATCTCTGCTAATTCCACAATTCCAAGTTTAAGATCAGGTTCTAGAAATTTCCTCATTGGGAATTCCCAATATTTGTAAAATTACAAACCCAGTGCTATTTTTAATATAAAAGCAATTAGATTCATTTAACAATGAACATTCAATCATAGATTTTCCTAAAAAGAAAATTACTTGGAATCATGCTAATAGAGTTGTGTTCAGGATCTGTTTTGTGAAACTGCTTAATAGCAGATGCCACCTCATAAAAGGCTTGTTCACTACTTTGTTAGGGTCCATAAGTCACCTTTTTAAATTTTTTTTTAGAAATAGTACATTTATTATTTTAGAGTTTAATATTATTTTATTTTTTTTTACAAATACATGTATTACTTTAATAGTTTTTATTTTCAAAATACATGCATAGTTTTCAATATTCACCCTTCCAAAACTTTATATTCCAATTTTTTCTCCCTCTCTTTTCCCTATGCCCTACTCTAGACAGCAAGTAATTAAACATATATTAAACATGTATAATTATTCTATACATATTTCTATATTTATCATGCTGCACAAGAAAAATCAGATCAAAAAAAGAAAAATAAACTGAGGAAAAATGCAAGCAAACAATAAAAAAGATGAAAAATCTATGTTGTGATCGACATTTAGTCCCCACGGATTTCTTTCTGAATGGAGATGGCTCTTTTCATCACAAGTCTATTGGAATTGGCCTGAATCACTTGATTGTTGAAAAGTCGAGTACATCAGAGTTGGTCATCACATAATCTTATTGTTTCTGTGTACAATATTCTCCTGGTTCTACTTAATTCACTAAGCATCAGTTCATGTTAGTGTCTTCAGGGCTTTCTGAAATCATAGTGCTGATCATTTCTTATAAAACAATAACTTTCCATAACTTTCATATATCATAACTTATTCAGACATTTTCCAGCTGATGGGCATCCACTCAGTTTCTCAGTTCCTTGCCACTACAAAAAGGGCTGCTAAATGTATAGTTTTCAATGTTCATTTTTATAAAACTTTGTGTTCCAAATTTTTCTCCATTTTCCCCTTTCCTCTTCCCTCCCAAGACAACAACCCATCTGATATTGATTAAATATGTGCAATTCTTTTAAACCTATTTCCAAATATGTCATGTTATGCAAGAAAGACCAAATAAAAAGGGAAAAAAAAACACAAAAACATGTATAAAGTAAAAACAAATAGCTGAAAATACTTAGTTTTGATCCACATTCAGTCTCCATAGTTCTCTCTCTGGATGTAGATGGCTCCTTTCCATCCCAAGTTTATTAGAATTGCCTTCAATCACCTCATTGTTGAAAAGGGCCAAGTTCATCACAGATGATCATCACAAAACCTTGTTACTGTGTATAATGTTCTCTTGGTTCGGCTCACTTCACTTAGCATCATTTCCCCAGGCCTCTCTGAAATTAGTCTGCTCATTATTTCTTATAGAACAATAATATTCCATAATATTCATGTAACTTATTCAACTGTTACTCAACTGATGGGCATCCACTCAATTAGCAGCTTCTTACCACTACAAAAAGGGCTGCCACAAACCTTTTGCACGCATAGGTCCTTTTAACCCTTTTATGATCTTTTTGGGATTTAGACCCAGCTATCATTATCATTATTAATAGTTCATATTTAAATAAAGCTTTAAGTTTTGCAAAGCACTTTCTTCATACAATCTTAGAAGAAGTTAAGTTGCATAGAACATAGAGTATGGACCTGGAGACAAGAAGATCTGAGTTAAAATTCTGTCAAGACACTAACCACTCACGTTAGTCTGGTCAAGTTATTTAATCTTTAGCTCAGCTTTTGTAATGGTAAAATGTGGTTAACAAAAGTATCTGTCTTTCAACATTATTGTAAGAATAAAATAAAATGTATTATTTGTAAAGTGCTTTCATTGCAAACTTTAATGCTTTGTGTGAATGGAAGCTATTATTATTCAGCCCATATACTTCATAAGAGTATTGCGATTATGAAAGGAGATAATAAATGTAATCTAAAAGGAACTTTTAGATATTATTATTATTATTGTTATCTCAAAAAGCAAAAAGAAGTTCACAAAGTTGTGACTTTACCAAAATCATAGTAAGTGGCAGAGATTCAGCCAGGTCTTTTTATCCTAAATCTAGTTCTATTTCTCCTACATATTCACCTGAAGAATAAAGAAATTAGGAGATGTCAGTTTACTGAAATCGTCCTTATTAATGAATTTTTTCAGTTATGTGAAACTTTTTTAAAGGGTTAAAACTTCAAAAAAATGGAAATATATTTTAATGACACTGCATTTTCCTGTTTTCTTCAACATAATTTAAGCTTTTCTTAAAACTATAGCTCACATTTATGTAGTCATCTGAGGTTTTGTAAAGTATTTTCTTTTTTATTTTAATAGGACTACTCCAATATTATATAAACTATTTAAAAAAATAGGGAATGAAGGACTCCTACCAAACTCCTTGTATGATACAGACATGGTACTGATACCTAAACCAGGTAAAACAAAAACAGAGAAAGAAAATTATAGACCAATCTCCCTAATGAATATTGATGCAAAAATCTTAAATAAAATATTAGCAAAGAGGGGCAGCTAGGTGGCGCAGTGGATAGAGCACCAGCCCTGAAGTCAGGAGGACCGGAGTTCAAATCTGACCTCAGACACTTAACATTCCCTAGCTGTGTGACCCTGGGCAAGTCACTTAACCTCAATTGCCTCAGCAAAAATGCAAAAAAAAAAAAAAAAAAATTAGCAAAGAGATTACAGAAAATCATTCCCAGAATAATACACCATAACCAAGTAGGATTTATACCAGAAATGCAGGGATGGTTCAATATTAGGAGAACTATTAACATAATTGACTATATCAGTAACCAAAATAACAAAAAAAAAATATGATAATCTCAATAGATGCAGAAAAAGCATTTGATAAAATCCAACATCCATTCCTATTAAAAACACTAGAGAGTAATGGAATTAATGGACTTTTCCTTAAAATAGTCAGTAGCATCTATTTAAAACCATCAGCTAGCATCATATGTAATGGTGATAAACTGGAACCATTCCCAATAAGATCAGGGGTGAAACAAGGTTGCCCACTATCACCATTACTATTCAATATTGTATTAGAAATGCTAGCTTTGGCAATAAGACAAGAAAAAGAGATTAAAGGAATTAAGTAGGTCATGAGGAAACCAAATTATCACTCTTTGCAGATGATATGATGGTCTACTTAGGGAACCCTAGAGAATCAACTAAAAAACTATTAGAATTAATCCACAACTTTAGCAAAGTTGCAGGATACAAAATAAATCCACATAAATCATCAGCATTTTTATACATCACCAAAAAAATGCAACAAAGAGAAATTCCATTCAAAATAACTATCGATAGTATAAAATATTTTAATAGGACTTTATTTTCCCAAATATATGCAAACATAGTTTTCAACATTCACTTTTGCAAAACTTTGTGTTCTAAGTTCTTCTTCCTCTTCTTCTCCCCTTTCCTCTCTTGAAGACAGTAAGCAATCCAAAATAAGTTAAACATATACAATTCTTCTAAACATATTGCTGTATTTGTCATGCTATACAAAAAAAATCAGATAAAAAAACTCGAAAGAAAAAACAAAGAAACAAACAATGACAAAGATTTTCATCCATGTTCAGTTTCCATAGTTCTCTCTCTGGTTGAGGATTGCTCTTTTCATCACAAGTCTATTGGAATTAGCCTGAATCATCTCATTGAAAAGAGCCAAGTCCATCACAGTTGATCATCATATAATCTTCTTGTTACTTGGTTCTGCTCATTTCACTCCTAATCAGTTCATATAAGTCTTTCCAGGTAAAGCCCATTCTTTAAACAGAAAAAGAGAGAACTTTGGCTCTGGAACTCACAAATCTGACTCACGTAAAAAATATCTGCAACCAGAAGTGACCTTTGAAATTCTCTAATACTCTCATTTTAGGATAATTAACCTGAAGTTCAGAGAAGTGAAGCAATTTCCCTGTGGCTACATGGATAGTCAGAAGCAGAGCTGACTCAAATTCAAGTCCCACTATTTCAGAATCAATGGTATTGGGTTGTTTTTGGTTGTTTTTTTTTCCTCCTACAATTCATTATCACTAACTGTTTAATTGACTTTGGATATATCCCTTCACTTAAGCCTTAATTCCCTTATCTAGGAAATTAAAACTGTCAAACTACATAACCTATGAAGTCTCTTTCAGACTTTAAATTCATAATCCCAAGTAGGTAATACTTACTTTGTCATGCCCATTTCAGAAATCAAGAAACTTAATCTCAAAATTTTTATGAAAGTTTTTGATTCTAGATTTGAATCCATGACTTTGGCCTTCAACTACCATGCACTTTCTATCCTTCATTTATTATTACTAATTTTTATATTATTTTCATTACAGAAATTTTGCCTCTTTAATTCTGTTCTGCTTATACCTACATCAAAAGTTGACTGTATGCTTTGTGCAAAGCTACTTGATGACAATCTAAGGCAGCCTCTAAAAGATAGAATTGGGTTGAACCAGGATTTGCCACAGAACTTCTATGAGGCATATTATAAACTATCCTAATTTCCTATGTACTTTATTTCCATTCTTTCCCTCACTTAGATGGCTTCTAGGGAAATAATGCTTTCACTGTCCCAGCTTTTCATTTGGGTAAGGAAGAGAATGTCAGAGAATGTTGACTCCTGATTATAATCCTATTCAAGGGTATTAAAGCCTTAACCTGTCCACAGACATAGTAGCAGAGAGGAAAGCATAATACCCTTTCTTAATAAGAACAAAGCATACTTCTACCATTGTTCTCTTCCACCATTTTCTCAGTTGCTTGCCTCCTCTTCTCCCCTGGGCCCTAGACAATATATTCAGATTTTGCTGAAGAAAGCATGTGGCTAAAAAGCAATATTTTAAAAATTAGCTACCTTATGATTCAACTGCCAAAGGCTCAATGCCTAAGTCACCTGACAACAAATTCCCCATAATAGTCAGTAGAGACACAGGGGTTTATTGACTTTACTTTGTTGTCTTGACTGGCAAGAATTCTGCTACAACTATTAATACCACCTATTCACCATGACCATGATTTTTGAGGGGTCACATTCTGAAACTAAAACTTTTTAACAATGAGAGATGAAATTAATGGTTGAAAGACACATAAACGAAACCCATGCTCCTCCCTAATGAAGTCTTAGTCCACAGTACGATTCATATTACCATTTCTTCCACTGTTGATTATTTTCTGAAGGTTAAATTCATTTCTTTTTAATGTAGAAAAATTTTAAATTACAAAGTCTATATTTTTCTAGGGAAAGATTTGTTCCGCTAAACACACTTCATAAATTTAGAAAAGCAGATAGAAAAAAATTTGCTGGTTTGAGAGCCAATGAAAACATTTTCAAATAACTCCTCCATCATTTATTTCATGTCAGATATTAGACAAGTCATTTAGCTTCTCTCAACTTCAGTTTCCTCATCAGTAAAATAAAAAAAAGATTGAACTGAACAGTCTCTAAGTTTCTTGCTTGGAGCATGCTGAGAGTCAAGGACCCTGCATGGAATGACAGGTTCTCCACAGGGCCTTGACCCTCATGTGCAAGGCAACATTAAGAAGCCCCTACAGAACTGAGCATTCAGGGATACATTTGGTTAATGATTATCTGCTCAATTTCTGTCCTAGGAATTCTTAGCATAGCTGCATGTATATATCCATCCATCACAATGAGGTGAGCACGAAGCCCATCACCCTCAAAAAAGCCCCTTTGTACTTTCTGCCTAAACATGAAAGGTTTCTTTACTAGTGAAGCATTAAACAAACTTAGAGACTGGGAAACTTGGGAAATTGATAGCTTTCCCCCAAAACTCCAAAAGAAATCTCCAGTTACTCCCTCTTGTTCGAAACAATTCCAAATTGAATCAACCTGGTTCTTCACTCCCCTATGCAGAGCTTACATAAATAATGCTATGATGAAAAGAACAGTAAACATCAGTGATAGATGGACACATTGGTAGCAAGTAAGTCATGGGAAAAAAGTAAGAGAAGTAGGCCATTGCATGGTTTACTGACCCCTACACAAAACAAGCTATTGTATGAGCGATTAATAAATGGGCTGAGGGAAATAAGTTCTTGAGAAAAAAAAAATGTTTCTATTCTAAAAAATCTTATGACCATGTTAAAAAATTAAAAAGCATTGTATAAGTCTTGGAATAAGTAAATGTGACATTTTTAGAGAAGCTCATGTTCTGCCAGATATGACGTGATGACCACAAGGTACATTTACCTTTAGTAAAGTTTCACTATTGTTATATTGTTTGATGAATTTATTCTGTACATTCTTTTTTTCTAAGAAGCATTGCACCTGGGGTCCTGGGATTTTCTAGGCCCCAAGAAAATCTTGTAATCCTAGCCAAATAATTGTCCTATCTCTAATCAACCCTAACTTTGTAAGACTATAAAAATCACAAGCTTTTTTGAATAATTTGAACAAGCTTTTGCCAATAAATTGAACTTGATGACCACGCCATAGAGTGTGCTGTCTCTTGTTCCACTTCGCTAACTCCAACTCTCCATTCAAGAATTTAGTTCCCCGTGGAGGCTGGACCTCCGCAGTTTCTTCTAGCTCTAAATCTGTGGTTTTATGGTCATTTCTCAGGGATATTTTTAGAGGGAATACTGATATTGGGAAAGAAGTTATAAAATAATATCTAGGGTCACTGTATTATAATAGAATTGACTCAGTGGTGGACAGGATCTTAGAGTCCAACTGGTTTGATTCCCCACATTTTACAAATGGGGAAACTTAATCCCAAAGAAATAGTGTTTTAATCTCTTCTAACCAAAAATATTACAGATACTTTCATGACTACAAAGAGTGTTACAATGATGGAAACTTAATCCCAAAAAGATAATGTGTTTCAATTCCTTCTAACCAAAAATATTATACTTTCATGATTACAAATTACAAAGAGTATTAGAATAGGAAGGAAAGTTATGGGATTTTTAACAACCTTCTTTATTTTACAGAGGAGGAAATTAAGGTTGAAAGGGTCATTTGACTTTTTTCATGATGATCTCAGTAGTAAAAGGATTTCCTTGCTGTGGTTACTTCCTTCAACATCAAGTTACATCACTTTCGTGACTTATTAAATAGTCTTCAAAAATTGCTGTGGTAACCAAATAATAAGCAAGCAACAATACACAAAAATTTATTGCCTGGTGACTCATCAACCTTCTGGTGACAGGCTCCTTCTAATTTATCTATTAATAGGATAATTGACACATAACCATTATAAGACACACAATCATAAAGCCTTTTAAATTAGGTAGGAAAGGCCAGAGCTTGTGGTCAGTTTGTACAGACTAGTATAGTCTGTACTTCATATCACAATATAATGAGCCACAATAATGGTATTAAAAAAAATTAGTCCAAGTGGAAAATGTCTTGATTAAATAATTTAACAATAATGTCTGTATTTTCTAGTTTTAAATAAATTTAAATCATTTTCTGTAAGCTGAAATATTCTATGCTATTTGCTATTATTAAATGTGTGTGTGTGTACAAGGGCAGCTAGATGGCACAATGGATAGAGCACTGGCCCTGAAGTCAGGAGGACCTGAGTTCAAATCCCGCTTTAGACTCTTAATACTTGTAGCTGTGTGACTTTGGACAAATCATTTAATCCCAATTGCTTCAGCCAAAAAAATTTGAGTGTACATTATCATAGTTCAATATGAAAATAATATTTAAAGATTGAGTTAAATTTGTGATTTCATTAGTATTTGAAACTCCCAGGTGAGGAAACTCTCTCTATCAAAGTCAGTATTTTCTATGCAACTTAGGTTTAAGAAAATAGTCTAGAGCAATGAAAGATCATGTAACTTTCCTAGGTTCACATAGTCAGTATGTTATGGGGATGGGTGGGTAGAGATGTGAACTCTGGTCTTCATGGCCAACTTTCTGCCCACTTTATTATACTACCTCATAAAAATGCAATTAGATTTTTTAAAAATACATCTATTATTGATCATAATTTTTTCTTGTTATCCTCATTATTCAAATACATGAAGTGATATGCAACATTATTATGTTTAGGCATTCTTCCTTTTTTATCACTTTTAATTAGATCAGTTTTTGCTTTTGCTTAATCTGAGATCAGGATGGCTACCTCTGCTTTTTTTTAATTTCACCTGAAGCATAATAGGTTATGCTCCAGCCTTTTACCTTTACTCTGTATATATCACTCTGCTTTAAATATGTTTCTTGTAAACAACATATTGTAGGGTTTTGACTTTTAATCCAATCTGCTTCTGCTTTATAGGAGAGTTCACCTCATTTATATTTACAGTTAAAATGACTAATTCTGTATTTCTTGCCAAGTTATTTACTCCAAATTATACTTTTCTCTTTTCTTTTCCCCTTTCCTTCCTCCCCAGTATTTTATTTATGAGCACCACTTGCCTCAAGCAGCCCTCCCCTTTTAGAGCCCCTCCCCCTTTCTTATACCTTTCCCCTACTATTTCTGTTTTCCCTTCTATTAGCCTACCCTTTTCTTTTCCCCCTTTCCCTTCCTACTTTCCTATAAGGTGAGAGAAGTTTCTCTGTGAAATCAAATATGTCTAATATTCTATCTTTGAGCCAAATTTCATGAGAGTAAGATTCACACAATGTTCATTTCCCTCTCTTCTTTCCCTCAATTATAATAGGTTTTCTTTGCCTCTTTGTAATATGTGATTTCCCTCATTTTGCCTCTACTTTTCCCTTTTTCTGGTAGGTTTAGGCATTCTTTAAACAAAAGCAAGATTATATATATTTCACTAGCTTACTCTGTACTTCAACCCATCTGCCCCAGGCCACATCAAAGTCTTTCCTTGGTATTCTCTCCCATCATGACCTTTTCTCTTGATTGTTCCTTATCACAATCTGGTAAAGATCTAATGAATTTAATATTCAAATTGAGGAACTTTTTTTTGTTTTGAGTATTTAACTTGAAAACCCTTTGATCTTTCTGTAAATCATTTCATGACACTGGGTACTAAGACTGAAGTCTAGTCTCCCATATTCCAAAATTGAGCGGGCATATTAACAAAAATCTGCAACAATAATTAAACAATACCAACAACAACAGTAACAGTTAATATTTATACAGTGCTTATTTTTTAAACATGTTTTTCACATTTTTTTCTCATTTAGACCTTACAACAATTCTATGAAGTAGATATGGATATTATACAGTCAACTGATTTTTAGAGGGGCTATATCTACATGTAGTCATATATAACTATTAAGTATTGAGTTGGGATTTGAATTCAAGTGTTTTTAAGTCCAGAAATCCCTTTATCCATCATAATACAGTGCTTCATCCACTTCATCCACTGTCATACACCAGTCTAAACAGGGAAATGAACCTATTAGGATGCAAACCATGTCATCACCATTCTTCCCTTCTCTAAGCACTTCTTGCTACTGTTTATATATGGTATCATGCAAAATGAGACAAATTAAAATGATTTTATGTGAGAATCATTTTATAGAAGGGCAATTTCTTTCTATCTGAGAGTTTGAGATAAATCAAATATTTGCTGCACTTCCATTCCCAATAAGGTAGCTACATAAGGGTCAGAGAACTAAATCTCTGGGCTTTGACAATTTTTATTCCTGATTTTATATATATATATATATATATGCGTGTGTGTGTGTGTGTGTGTGTGTGTGTGTGTGTGTGTGCATTAGAATCTCTAGGAAGGTAGGCCATTAGTTTATCCTCATACCAAAGGCTAACAGAGGGGTTTTGAAAGGGTTATTGAGGCCAGTCAGTTGTACATTGACCTAAATGGACATATAAAACACAGCACATACTATAGAAAGTGCAGTGGTTCTGCAGTAAGAGAACCTGGGTTGAAAAACGATATTGAAAACTTAATTATCTGACTCATTGCAAAAGCCAGCCTCAATTTTCTCATCTGAATAATGGGAATAAAAATACTTATACTTTTTGCCTCCCAGGAATGTTTTGTGAAAAATAAAACTTTAAACTCCTATAGAAATGGAATTAGTTATATGATTTTGATTAAGGAAATATCCCCAAAATAAGATGTTTAGGAATTTTATTAATTATTTATTAATTAACAATTTATTTTTATAATTTATGATAGATTATAGTTTATTAATTATGGGAGTATACATTCATGGAATAACTGAATTACTCCCTAAGATTCAATAACTCCAGGCCATAAATTTCATCCTGTCTTTGGTCTTCATAATGTAGCAGAGAGTGAATGCTATTTATAAAAGTTTTTCTGAATTATCATTGCTTTGGTTCTGGTACCATGTATATAGATGTAAGCTAAAAGACTGACTTCTCTCAAAAAACCCCAACAACTTCCTAAGTGTCAAATTCAATAATTTTTTCTCCCCATTTCTCATTCTCATGACTTCTCTGTGGCTTTTGATACTGTTCTCCCTTGTTCTTAAGAGAACACACTTTCCTTCTCGTGTTTCATTTTATTCTCATCCTGTATGGCACACACTATTAATGTAGATATTTAAAACATTAGGATATTGATACAGTCAGAGGGGAAATAAGTCGAGAGTCATACCCCTAAAAATGTCATGAGTCTAGAATTGAACTCAGATTTTTTTTCTTCAATGCAAGCTATGTTTTACTTGGGTTCATAAAGATGATAAGTATATAAGCCTGATTTTGAACAGTTTTTTTTTCTGAATTCCAGTTCTTTATCTACAGTGTCATCAATGTGCCTGTAAGCTGCACATTGTAGGCATTTTTTCTTTGCCTCATTCATAGCATCCTCTTCTTACTGACCCTTTATGGATGTTCCCTAGCTCTCAGATCTTTTCCCTTTACATTTTTTTTTAAATCTGATTCTCTTTCAAGGTTTCCATGATCATATTTATACCAACAAGACCTTTCTAAGTCTCCACCCTTAACTTCTCCTGGATGTCCCACTCTTACCCCAGATTCAATAAGTATAAAATCTAGTTACTAATCCTTGTTTCTCTACATGTTTCTCAGTATGATTTTGTTGTTTCTGTCAGTAGCACCACAATTCACTTCTTCTCTCCCATCTGAAAGTCCTATTCTTGACTCTTCTGTTTGTTTTTTTTTTTTTACTTCTCTTTTCTCTTAATTCATTTCTACTTTATCAGAGCAATTATATGATTCACCTATTCAGAAACTCTTTATCTACCAAAATAATTGAAACTTTTTTTCTTTTCAAGGCCCTCTACAGTTTGGCATAACTGCATCTTTCTGAGACAGACTTTCCTTGCTGATATTCCAAAGTTCTTTGCTTAAAATGATTCTTTTACCCTGTCATTTTTGCCTGTTGTGCTGTTCCCATCTTTGTTTTGGGATGCTATTTTATGTTTATTCAGAGATGAATAAGGGGAAATTGTGGTAATTTACTTCCTACTCTAACATTTTGGCTCCCAAAAGTCCATCTGTTGTCATTTTAGATGGAATGGCTCTTCCTCTTTTTTTCTTGCTGGATTTGGTTGGTAACATATAGAAACACTTAGTTCCATGAAGTGAAGCCAAAATAGAAGACTGAAGCCATTTTGAGCTGTTTGAGCACTCCCAGTTTCTTTCAAAAATCACATAAAATCAAGCTTCTGAACAGAGTCTGATGGAATGAAACTACTCTCCAATATAAGATAAATTGGAAGAACTTCAAGAAAGGTCAGTCTTACTGAGGTGAAATTAGTGTTCAGCCCAACTCAGCCAGGGTCTGAGAAAGCCAGTGAGAGGCTCTGAAACAAAGCAGATCTGCAACTAAAATTCAGAACCATGCCTCAGTAGCAGAGAAAACCAGGAGTAAGCCTCAAGTACCAGCTCAGAAGGCAAATTTTGTAGAACAATGCTTTTTCCTAGAAAGAGAAAGTAAAGGTACCCCTATTGGGAGGAAAACACTAAACACAGGGGGCCCCTGTGGTCAAAACCAAGGCTTAGAGCTGTATAGGAAGCTTGGGACAGTGCCCCCTCTACCTGAGGAGCAGAGCTCAATCTTAAAAGTCATAAAAAAGAATTACAAAAAGAAAAGGAAAGAAAATGAGCAAGAAATAGAAAAGAATCTTGAATATAGAAAGCTACTACAGTGACAGGGAAAATCAAAATACCAGTTCAATTGAGGACAAAAAGTCCACAGAAGAAATCTCAAAGAGTTATAAAAATTTGTCACAAGCTCAAAGAGGCTTCATTTTCAAGAAGCCTCATAAAAGAAGCTCATAAAATACTTTAAAAAGTAAATAAGAGAGGTAGAAGAAAAAAATGAGAAAATAAATGAGAGGCATACAAGAAAGGGTAAATAACTTGAAAAAGGAAGTCAATTTCTTAAAAAATACAACTCTCAGATTGGCTAAAATGACAGTAAAAGATAATGATGACTGTAGGAGGGGTTGTGGGAAAACTGGGACACTAATATATTGTTGGTGGAGTTGTGAACTCCTTCAACCATTGGGAGAGCAATTTGGAATTGTGCACAAAGGACTATCAAACTGTGCATATCCCTTGATCCAGCAATGTCCCTACTGGGCCAATATCCCAAAAAAGATCATTAAGGAGGGAAAGGGACCCACATGTGCAAAAATTTTTGTGACAGCCCTTTTTGTAGAAAAGAAGTTGAAAACTGAGTGGATGTCCATCAGCTGGAGAATGGTTGAATGAGTTATGGTACATGAATGCTATGGAATATTATTGTTCCATAAGAAACAATCAGTAGGATGATTTCGGAGAGTCCCATAGAGACTTACATGAACTGATGCTAAGTGAAGTAATTATAAATCAAATCATTACATATATTACTTTTTAGGAAAATTTAGTTTTCCTGTTTATCCCATAATTTTGTTTCATCTAAGATCATGGTAGCCATCCCTGACTTTTTTATTTTAACTGGAGAATAAAGGATTCAATATAGTCTCTTATTTTTCTTTCAGTTCCTCTTTTCCTTTATAGTAGTAGCTAAATCTTGTTTGATTTATTGGATTACTTGCCATCTAGGGAAGCAGGTGGGGAGAAGAGAGGGTAAACATTTTGGAACTCAAGGTTTTTAAAAAGATGACTGTTGAAAGTTATCTATGCATATTTTTTTGAAAATAAGAAGTTTAATTAAAAAATAAATCTTGTGTGATTCTGATTGTGTGGCAGCTCTCAGTGATTTTTATTTGACCTAATAGTTATGGATTTTAGATAAAATATTCCTAAGAGCTTTAATTTTTTAATTTTTTCAGGAGGTGACTGAGTTTTTTTGACTTCTATTTTGCCTTTGATTCTAAGAAATCTGAATAATTTTCCTTTATATTTTCCTGAAATGTATCTAGACTTTTTTGTTTATGGATTTTAGGTATTTTAATTAATTCTAAATTATTTCTTCTTGATATATTTTATAGATCAGTTATTTTCCTATGAGACATTTGACTTTTGCTTTAGTTTTTCCATCTTTGGCTTTGTTTTATTATTTCTTGATTTTTAATAGATAGATGTCTTGCATGACTCATTTCCTCCCATTGTATCCTTCACTATTCTAATTTGCTTTTTAAAATCAGGTCCTTTCATTTATTCTATATTTAAACGACACTGACTTCCTTACTATTTTCATACAGCACAGTCTAAATTCTGGACATGTCCCCCATGTTTCCAATTCTCTGCTTCCTCATTTAAACCTCCTGGCTTCTCTTCATTCTTTCAACCATCAGCTAAAAACCCCTATCTGAAGAAGACTTTCCCATTCCCTCTCAATTTTAGTGCATTTTCTCTGTGATTATCTTTAGTTTATACTCCATATTCTTTTTTCATGGTTTGCATATGGTCTCAGCCATTTGACTGTGAGCTCCTTGAAAGTAGGACCTTTTTTTTTTCTTTTTTGCTTTCTTTTAATTCCCAGTGCTTAATACAGTGACTGGCATATGGTAGGCATTTAATAATAGTTTGTGAACTTGACTATGACTTTCTTGATCTAAATTTATGATCTGTATTCCTTGTGGGATGTGTCATCTCTTGAAATCACAAAGCAACAATTTTAAAAGTTCCTTAAAAATATTAAAAAAATGTTTTAATAACTCCCACAGAAAGATGACTTCATTCCACAAAGATTGTTCTGTTGGTTACTGACAACTGTGCTTAGTTCTCTGAATTTCAATTTTAGCTAAACAGAAGATAAATAAGGGGGTTTTGTTGGTGGAAAATAAGATTAATTTCAAAGCATGATGGTTTTGGAGAACCCTTCTGTCTTTCCTGGGGCTATCACTTTTGAGTCTACTTCAGAACTGGTATGTAGAAATAGTTAAGCTTTACTCACATAAAAAATACCATGTGGGCACTATGACACCAAATGTAAAAGGGGCAGGGGGAGAGGTCTTAGCTTAAAATTATGTGAAAAGTCAGTTATTGAATATATCTCAAACACCTAAGAGATTTGTATGACTTTTTACTTCAATGAAATGCAATCCTATTTCATAGTCTTGGAATCTAAATTAAATGTAGGCCTTTAGTTAAAAATAAAGGCAAAATAAAAATAATTGAACTTTAATGCAAGCAGAACAGAAAAGAAACTAACAAGTAAGAGAAAACCTTAAGGGAGTATTTTGGTGTTTAGGCAGAGTTTATTCATTTGACAAAATTAACATTCTCTTAAAATTTCAGCATTCATCCTAAATTTTTTGTGGAACATGTAAGGAAGAATGCGTTTTCCACTCTGATTCAGCAGACAATAATCATTACCATTTGTTATTAGGACAGAGACAGAACAAAGAACTAGATTCTTGTTGGTCCTTAATAAATCATAGCTATGGGGCAGCGAGGTGGCGCAGTGGATAGAGCATCAACCCTGAAATTAGGAGGACCTGAGTTCAAATTTGACCTCAGACACTTAATGTTCCTTAGCTGTGTGACCCTGGGCAAGTCACTTAACCTCAATTGCCTCAGCAAAAAAGTAAAAAAAGAAAAATCATAGCCATAGGAATCTAGGAAATATTATTAATTTCTGATATTAATTTCAAGGAGAATAAAAATACATTTCAATTATGAAATGGGATTTATCTCTACCCTCTGAACATCAGAAAGATCAAAGGTTTTGAATAAAGTCCTTTAATTTTTTCAGCACTAGAAACACACATAAATGATTTCAGTTCAACTTAACTTTTTCAAGAGTATTAGAAGAAAATTTGTTTGGATGCTTTGAATTTATCAGTGAAGATATATAAAACTTGTTTTATCCATTCTGTGCTTCATCAGTTGCCTCATACTTTAAATCAGAAAGGTAGTTTAGAAAAAATAATCTCTTAAAGACCTAGATTAAATTACTGGCTATTCCATATATTGAATGACTTCAGGCAAATCAGTAAGCCTCTCTGAATCCTAATTTTCTCATCTGTAACAGGGATAAAAATACTTATACTCTTTGCCTCATAAGGTGGTTATGAAGAAAGGATTCTGAAAACTCTTAAGTGCTAAGGAAAAAAGTGAGATATTGGCAATGTAAGTCAGGAAGAGAATTTGGGACCAAAATTAATAAACTAGGCTTTAACGATCCACCATTTTGGAGACAGAAAAGAACTCATTCAAAGTCTTAATCAATATTATGCTCTTTGAGCACTATGAGGGAATGATAGGATGAAGTTGGAAATGACATATAAGAACAAGCCTCATAATAGAAGGCAGGAAATGGTTATTTAGTTGAAATTTAATTTCCTGCCATATAATAAAGGAAGTGAAAGTTATACCTATATAATAACAAACACCTGACTTTTAAAATAAATTTATCTAATATCCATAATGCACATATATGCAAACACATCATATATACATATGTGTATTCATACCTACATATCTGTCCATATAGACAATTATATTTGCTTCTCTCTTTACTTGCACCTGTACACACATACATGTATGATTCCATCTATTTATGCATGTACATATATGTATATAGGTAACAGATATAACAACAGATACAACAGATACAACAAATTAATTTCAATATGATCTCCACCTCCCCATTTGTTTTCTGTCTTTTCTTACTTCCCCATATACGTGCACACTCTTCAAATGTTTGAAACTTTTAATTTGTATTTCTCTCCTAATCTCTATTATACTCTTTCTGTTCCTTCAGGACCCAGTTAATATTTTACTACTACATTAAATCTTCCTAAAATCCATATGATGTAACATAAAATACACTGTTCTTTCAAACTTTCAAACCTATAATTATTCTGCTCTACCCCTTATGCTTTTCCAGTTGCTGTCAAAACTGCTCTTTCTTCCCTCAAATTTTCTAAAAATTCTTCTCTGTGTCTCTTCTTTGCCCTTAAGGAATTCTTCAATGCCATACTAATTTAAATACATCATATTTTTTTCTATTAGATTGCAAGTTCCCTTTAGGCAAACACTGCATTATGTTTAATCTTCATATCATCAGTTTATAACAGTTCTTTGTACATATTGAGGACCTAATGTTTGCTAGTGGAATTGAATCAAATTGAATTGATCTTAGGAAAATATGGCATGGCCTTTGTTCCCAGTTAACTTTTTCCAGCTTGCTTGTTTGTGTAATATGCTAAGAAGGGCTCAAAATCTTTTTTAGGTCTTATCTTGATAATTATCTTGACTTGATAGTTATCTTGATAGTCAGACTAACTTCTTTTTGTCCTTCCTCTGAGTTGACTGTTTTCATGTCCAATTCTCATGCTTATCCTATTCATCTTGCTTCATACTCCCAGGCATATAAAATTTATTAAATAACTATTTGAGCTGATATAAACAGGAGACAAGGCAAGGCTTGGTTGTAAGAAGCTGTTATACACTACTCCACTGGCTTACAAATTTTCCTTCTCCATAATGGTATTTTCCATAGGATACTTGGCTGGTTATCATTGCTGAGCCAAATCAGTATGCTAGATTCGGTGGGGGGGGGAGGAGAGGAAAGACTTTCTCTATGACTATCCCTTCAGATTCCAGACACCCCTACTACTAATTTCTTTCTTTCTAAGGTGTATTAGTGATATGTTAGTGAAGTTGGGTCTTTTGTTTTTGTTTTTGTTTTTTGCATTTTTTTTTATTCTGGAATACTGGGACTTTGCAAAAACCTGTAGTTGTCTATTAACCAGTAGAGTTTTGGGTCTGGTGCCATGATGTCAACAGCCAAACAACTATCATTTAATTATTATGTTGGAGCAAAGGGCTAGAAATAGGAAAGATATTTCAGAACAAAAACTATCAAGAAAAGATTTGTTGTGTGATGATAAAAGGAGCATATTATGGTGAGAATATGAAAAAAATAGGGAGTCAGAAGTTTTACTTCAAAATCTCAGCTCAGCCATTTATTACTAGGGTGATCTTGGACAAATCACTTGTATACTACATTGATCTCAGTTTCCTGGTAGTTTTGGACTAGATGATCCCTATGATTCCTTTTGGAACTAAATCTACTATCCAATTAGAAAAATAATTCTGAGCTTATATATATGACAATTTCTTTAAAGTGCAATGTGGAATTGGAAGAAGATGCCATTGTGTAAAAATTAGCTAGACTCTGTGAAATAGTGGTAAGTATTTCTATGTTACTTATTTCCCTTATAAATTTATTTTCATGTCTTCAGCACAAATACTTTCTTTTTTTGTTTAAAGATGTTATATATGTGTGTATATATATAATTAGAGGCACTTATTTATTCTTCCTCCTATCTCTTTCCCCAATAAAAATGAGAAAAATGAAGCTTCTGTAACAAATAAGTATAGTCTAACAAAATTTATATAGGAAACCTTTTCTGGGAAAGTGTCCTATAATTATCAGAGGTAAATATATATGAGAAAAATAATAACCTACAGACATATGAATTATTGCTGTTCTAAGTATTTACAAAATTATTTAACAATATGAGTCCATGCTGTACTTAGATAGTATATTTGGCCGGAAGGAATTGTAAAATGTAATAATTTTTTTATTAAAGCTTTTTATTTGCAAAACATATGCATAGGTAATTTTTCAACACTGACCCTTGCAAAGCTTTTTGTTACAAACTTTTCCCTTCTACCCCCGCCCCCTTCCCTAGATGGCAGGAAGTCTAATACATGTTAATTATATTAAAATATTTGACAGATTGAATATGTGTATACATATTTATACAGTTATCTTGATGTACAGGAAAAAAAATATGAGAAGGAAAGAATAATGTAAGCAAACAACAATAGAGAGTGTGAAAATGCTGTGTTGTGGTCCAGACTCAGATCCCACAGGCCTCTCCCTGGATATAGCTTTCTTCATTGCTGAACAACTGGAACTGGTTTGAAACATCTCATTGTTGAAGAGAACCATGTCCTTCAGAATTGATCATCATATAGTCTAATTGTTTCAGTGTACAATAATCTCCTGGTTCTGCTGATTTCACTCAGCATCAGTTCATGCAAGTCTCTCCAGGCCTCTCTGAAATTATCAATGTATTAATTTTGAAGAAATGTATAGCTAGGATAGGAGAAGAGAGATAACAAGTGTTCCTAACTGTGTGATTCAAAAGAAAAAAAAGTCAGAAAGGTTCTGAATAAAGAAAGACTGTGAAAGTCTTTGGACTTCCCCCCTCTCCACCCAACAGGCAGGAAATAGGAAGTTTTGTTTTGTTTTGTTTTGTTTTAGCTCTTCACTTCCTCCTCTTCCCTGAACTCATTTTTTATTTAACATTAACATTAACATGATTTTTCCAGTATCTTTTCCTGCCCAGAGATCCATCCAGTATAAAAATAGTAGTTATAAAAGATGAAAAGAGAATAAACTCAACATAATTGATCAAAACATTGAAAAATCAGAAAATGTTTGCAATGTATAACATTCATGGACTTCCTACTTTTGAAAAATAGTTCAGTTGAGTGAGTTCTCATATCTCTTCTTTTGAGCCATGATTTTTTTTCTTTTTACAAATTTTGTTATTTATTTTTAACTTTACTTTTTAAGAATGAGTTCTGAATTCTCTCCCCCTTTTTCCATTCTTTTGCCACCTATTGAGAAGGCAAGAAATGTTATATGAATTATACATGTGAAATCTTAACAAAGCATATTTCAAAATTAATTAGGTTCCCCAAAAAAGACAGAGAAACCAAAAAAATTATGATTCATTATATACTCAGATTCCATCAGTTCTTTCTCTGACAATTTTTCCAAATTGTCTTAGATTATTATACTGATCAGACTAGCTAGGTTGTTCACTGCTGATCACTCTGCAATGTTGCTTTTATTGTGTACAAGGTTTTCCTGGCTCTGCTCACTTCATTTTGCATGTGTTCATATGAATTTTCCCAGGTTTTTCAGAAATTATCCTGCTCATCATTTTTATAACATCATATTATGTCATCATAATAATATAGTATAACTTGGAAATTGCTAAATATTGTGTGACTATGACAATGGCTCTATAGTATTTAAATTCTTTTGAGCTGCTTGAAATATTTTTCCTTTGACCTAAGAGCTCTAATTTTGCTACAACATTCCTGGGGGGTTTTCATTTTGGGATCTTTTTAAATAGATGACTAGTGGATTTTTTCAATTTCTATTATACCCTTTAGTAACAGGATATTAGGGCAGTTTTCCTTGATAATTTCTTGAGATATGATGTTTAGACCTTTTTTTAATCATGGCTTTTATGTAGTACAATATTTTTTAAATTATGTTTTCTGGATCTGCTTTTCCAGAGCAGTTGTTTTCCTGATGAGATATTTCACATTTTTTGTCTATTTTTCCATTATTTTTTATTTTGTGTTATTGTTTCTGCATGTTTCATGGAGTATTAAACTTGCATTTGCCCAATTCTCGTTTTTATATAATTCTTTTCTCCAGTAAGATTTGGAATCTCTTTTTTCATTTGATGAACTTTTTTTTTAAGGATCTTTTTTTTAACCTGTGAATTTTTGTGCTTCTTTTTTACCATTTTTTTTAATAGCAAAGTCTTTAATATTAAGATCACACATCTATTTTGAACATAATATGAAATGTGGCATAAAATTTTGGTCTAAGCCTAATTTCTGCCAGACTCAGTTTTTAATCACATCAAAGTACTTCATGTTTCCTGTTTTATGCAACATTTAGTTAATACATTGTATTGTTTCTGATTCTCCCTTTTGTACTCTAACCAATGATCATTTTCCCTACTTTTTAACTAATACCCAATAGTTTTTATTGGTGCTGCTTTATAATATTGTTTGAGGTCTGGGATTGTTTTACTTTTAAAGCAAAGGAATTGGAAAATTCTTGAGTCCATTTTTCCATCCACAAATAAGTAAAAAATATTATTTTTCTTTTCTTCTAACCCCTTCCTTTCTTCCCTTACTGTGGGCTTACCTCTTTGATATTTAACCTTCCTTTGCTTAGGACAGAATTTAAAAGAGGGTGGGGTAAAGAGGATATTAAAAAATCAATTTCAGGGGCAGCTGAGTGGCGCAGTGGATAGAGCACCAGTCCTAAAGTTAGAAGGACCTGAGTTTAAAATCTGGTTTCAGATTAACACTTCCTAGCTGTGTGACCCTGGGCAAGTCACTTAACCCCAATTGCCTCAGCAAAAAGCAAAAAAAAAAAATGACTTCAGCTTTAATGCCTATAGTTAGATTACTTTCCGAAACTTTACAATGCAATAAAACCCTTTGTTCAAAAAAAGAGTCCAATCTAAATATCATTTATTTATCCCTAGATTTGGAAGAAGGATTGTCATTATCATATATCATAGTGCTGAAAAGAAACCATTTTATAATTCTGCATTAAAACCATATCACATTTTTAATTTACAGAATTTCCACAACATAGTACATAACAACAATAATTGTATATGAAACTTCAATTCTGCAATGCACAATTTGCTATTTCTTTCAAATATACAACAAAATTATCATGTGATTTTTCCTTTTCTTTTTTTTTCCTCTTCCCAATACCTTTTCCTCATAATAATTCAGCAAGATATGGCTAAAAGAAATCAGGCTATGAATGTGCTAGAATTTTGATAACAAATCACAGTAGGATACCTAATATTAGCCACTTATTTCTTTCATCAGCTTCACAGAACATAAAATTCCATAGAGTAATGTAATATAAAAAACTGGATGCTCTTAACTTCAATTACCTATAACATAAGCAAGTATTACAAAGAATAGACTTTGAGGAAACTGTAACTTGGATAAGGAGAATGACTAATATATTAAATATTCATTCTTCAGTGAAAATCGGGCTTTATACAATGCTATTTAAAAAGCCAGAGAGATGAGTTGGACAATCTAGTCATGTGGAGGTAAACATTCTCTGAATTTGAAAGGAAGCGAGATGAAGGAGAGAGAATGAGAGGAAAAGAGGGAGAAAGAGAGAGAAGGGCAATTCAAAGTACTTTTTTTAAACAAAATATTTTATTTTATTTCGTTATTGTTCAGTTATTTCAGTAACGTTTGTATGTTTGTGACTTCATTTGGGGTTTTCTTGGCAAAGATCTTGGAATAGTTTGTCATTTTCTTTTCAATCTCCTTATACAAATGTGGAAACTGTGTCAAACAGGGTTAAGTGACTTGCCCAGTGTTACAGTCATTAAATATCAAAGACCAGATTTGAATGGTAGAAAGATGAGACTTCTTGATTGTAGGCCCTATGTTCTATCCACTGTGCCACATAACTGCTCTAATTTGATGACCACATGTAAAGAAAATCATTGATTGTTAAATTGTCAAATTTGCTGCTATGGGAACCAGACCATCTGAAACAAGGTGATACAAGGTAGAAAGCAATTTTGTAACTATGCCCATGAGCATAATCACAGTTCAAATTCAATTAAAAACATGCTTAAGGGCCTGTTATGCACACCAAATTTTCCTAAGGAATAGTTCTGACCCTCTCACTATCTTAAACAGAAATCACTAGATCTGATTATTTTTCATTAATTTAGGGACCCTTCAAAATAGATACTTCTTCCACTAATGCATATTGGCATTTGAGCAGGATTAATTATCTTAATTAATTTAATTAATTGGTTAATCTATGAGCTGAGCACTGTGCTAAATGCTAGGTACAAAAAGATAAAAATAGTCCCCGCTCTCAAGTGACTTGCCCATGGTCAGGTAGCCAATTCATGTCAAAGATAGAATTTAAATCCAGGACTTTCTGATCCTAAGGCATTATTTTTCCAAGATTCCATACTATTTTTCTTCCAAATGTTTTTTTAAAGTATTGATTAGCACTATTGATCAGAGAAATGCAAATTAAGACAACCCTGAGGTACCACTACACACCTGTCAGATTGGCTAAAATGACAGGAAAAGATAATGATGAATGTTGGAGGGGATGTGGGAAGGCTGGGACACTAATGCATTGTTAGTGGAGCTGTGAACTGATCCAGCCATTCTGGAGAACAATTTGGAGCTATGCTCAAAAAGTTATCAAACTGTGCATACCCTTTGACCCAGCAGTGTTTCTACTGGGCCTATATCCCAAAGAAATCATAAAGGAAGGAAAGGGCCTTACATGTGCAAGAATGTTTGTGGCAGCTTTTTTTGTAGTGGCTAGAAACTGGAAACTGAATGGATGCCCTTCAATTGGAGAATGGCTGAATAAATTATGGTATATGAATATTATGGAATATTATTGCTCTGTAAGAAACGACCAGCAGGACGATTTCAGAGAGGCCTGGAGAGACTTACATGAACTGATGCTAAGTGAAGTGAGCAGAACCAGGAGATCATTATACACGGCAACAACAATACCATATGACAATCAATTTTGATGGACATGGCTCTCTTCAACAATGAAATGTTTCAAACCACTTCCAATGGTTCACTGAAGGAAGCCATATACACCCAGAGAGAGAGAGAGAGGTGAAACATAACCACAACATAACATTCTCATACTCTTGATTGATATTTGCTTACATTCTGTTTCCTTTATCTGATATGTCTTTCATGTAGATATGATTTTTCTTGCAGAACAATAAGTGTGGAAATATGTATACATATATTCGATCTGTCAAGTATTTTAACATAATTAACATGTAGTGGATATCCTGCCATCTAGGGGAGGGATGGGGAGTAGGGAGGAAAAATTTGTAACAGAAAGCTTTGTAAAGGTTAATGTTGAAGAATTACCCATACATATGTTTTGCAAATAAAATACAATTTTTAAAAAAAAGAAACAACCAGGAGGACGATTTCAGAGAGGCCTGGAGAGACTTGCATGAACTGATGCTGAGTGAAATGAGCAGAACCAGGAGATCATTATACACGGCAACAACAAGACTATATGACAACAATTCTGATGGATATGGCTCTCTTCAACAATGAAATGTTTCAAACCACTTCTAATTGTTCACTGAAGAAAG
This sequence comes from Myrmecobius fasciatus, assembly GCA_023553655.1. NCBI lineage: Eukaryota > Metazoa > Chordata > Mammalia > Dasyuromorphia > Myrmecobiidae > Myrmecobius > Myrmecobius fasciatus. Next base: position 9,329 of record JAJPUD010008453.1, on the reverse strand, counting down.
TCATATACACCCAGAGAGAGGGATGTGAAATGTGGACCGCAACATAACATTTTCATGCTCTCAATTGATGTTTGCTTACATTGTGTTTCCTTTATCTGACTTTTCTTTCTTGTAGATATGATTTTTGTTGCACAACAATAAGTGTGGAAATATGTATATATATATTCGATTTGTCAAGTATTTTAACATAATTAACATGTAGTGGATATCCTGCCATCTAGGGGAGGGATGGGGAGTAGGGAGGAAAAATTTGTAACAGAAAGCTTTGTAAAGGTTAATGTTGAAGAATTACCCATACATATATTTTGCAAAAAAAAAAAAAGTATTGATTAGATAAAATATAAACGTCTATGTCTGATATTGAAAGACTTGCATAAACTGCCTTCAACCAACTTTGCTTCACATTATTTCCATGCAAAGTCCTTAAATTTCTTTGTTTCTTTTATTTTTTGTGGTCTTTAAATTTCAGACAAACTAGATAATACTTTTCCAGTCTTACCCTTCCCTTATTCTATCATCTTCCCAGGCTGTTTTCCATTCCTTTCATCATCTCTACCTCTTTCTTCAAGACCTATTTCAGTTACTCCTAGGAAGCCTTTCCTGAATCTTGTCAGCTGAAAATGGAGAATTGTACTGATATTTTTCTTAGAGCACTCTGGGTGTGGATCCCTCTTTTCTCTTTTCTCTTCAGCAATCTTGTATCATATTTATTAGTTTTCTTCCTGTATCTTGTCTATTAGATTGTAAACTCCATAAAGTCAATGACTGGGTTACTTTTCATGTTTGTATTCCCAGTGCTTTGTACATTTTTACAGACATGCTGAATTGAAGAAACAATATGGCTTTGTGGCCAGAGAGCTGATTTTGGAGCTAAGTAAAGATCTAGGTTTAAGTTCTGCTTCTGACATACAATGGTAGTGTAACCTTATACAAGTGACTAACTTATGCCTCATAAATTCCTTCTCTTTCTTTGGGATGCAACACAGAAGCTTTCTTCTTGGTAAAGCTTTTTTCAGATCTGTCTAATTGCTATTATCCTCCCTTCAAGACTAAGTTGTATATAACTGCTATGTGTTTATACATTAACTTTATATTCATGGTCTATATTCTATATATACTTGTTGTTCCCCTCATCCTTATTAGGATGTGAGTTCATTGTGAGGAGAGATTTTTTTGATTTTATGTATTTGTATCTCACATGACACATGATACTTGATATGTAAGCACTTTATAAATACTCATTGATTAATCAACTTTGCAGGCCTTAAGAAACTGTCTATGATTCTAAGTTGTAGGGAAGGTATCAACAAATAGAGGAAATTTCACACTTATTACATCTATACTATATATAGTTATTATATTTAATCACTATATTATATAGTATGTAAAGCCACACATGCATGTGTATGTGTGTATGTATATATATATATATATATATATACGCATATATGTGTGTGTGTGTGTGTGTGTGTGTGTGTGTGTGTGTGTGTGGTTAACTATACAAGTAAAATCTAATTCTTACTCCTTGTTGAATTGAATTTCATTTTGCAATAAACATATAGGGGAAGGGAGAAGTCATCCTATAATGTAACGATTAAATTCATTTTTATCTTTTTTTTATTCTAGCTAACTTCAAATACCTCAATTTCATAAATGGAGTGGAGCAATAAGTCAGTGGTGACTGAATTCATTCTGTTGGGTCTGTCTAGTTCTTGGGGAGTCCAGCTTTCCCTTTTCTTTGTCTTCTCTATATTTTATGGAGCTGCTGTGCTGGGCAATCTGCTTATTATCCTCACAGTCATTACAGACTCTCGCCTGCACTCTCCCATGTACTTCCTCCTCAGCAATCTCTCCTTCATTGATGTGTGCCAGGCCACCTTTGCTACTCCCAAAATGATTGCTGACTTTCTCAATGAGCATAAGACCATCACTTTTGAGGGCTGCATGTCTCAAATCTTTTTTTTGCATGTATTTGGAGGCAGTGAAATGGTGCTTCTTGTGGTGATGGCCTATGACAGGTACATTGCCATTTGCAAACCCCTTCACTATATGACTATCATGAGCCAACGTGTTTGCACTGCTTTGGTGGGGGTTTCATGGACTATTGGCATCCTGCATTCAACAAGCCACTTGGCTTTCACAATGAACTTGCCTTTCTGTGGGCCCAACAAGGTAGACAATTTCTTCTGTGACCTTCCCCTAGTGATCAAGCTTGCCTGTTTAGACACCTACTTTCTGGACATCATGGTACTGACCAACAGTGGGCTACTATCCCTCATCTGCTTTATCCTTTTATTAATTTCCTACACAGTCATCCTTGTCACTGTCCAAAGTCGATCCTCTAAAGGGACCTCAAAAGCACTTTCCACCCTGTCTGCTCATGTTACTGTTGTGGTGCTTTTCTTTGGACCATTGATCTTCATCTACATTTGGCCTTTTGATAGTTTCCCCATTGACAAGTTTATCTCTGTGTTTTTCACCGTCTTTACTCCATTCTTAAATCCAGTCATTTATACTCTAAGGAATGAAGAGGTGAAGACAGCCATGAAGAAAATGAGGAATCGACATATAGAGTCCAATCAAATGTCCTAGAACATCTATAATGAGACAATTCATTCCTGAGAAGCCCAAATTGCTTTTTGTTCTGAATCTGTGATGTGTGAATAATTATACTTCTTTTGTTATTTTTGGGTTATAATGGATATTATAGTGTCCAAATCCATAAAATAATATAATATAGTTCATTGTTTTGTGGTTTTGGATGTATAGAATGCATTATTATGGTGGAATAATATTGGAATAATACAATCACAGATTTGTAAAGAACTTTAAAGGTAATCATGTAGTCTAATCCCTTTGTTGGGGAATAAGTATTTATATAACACTTTGCTATGTGCTGAACACTGTGGTACATTCTTTACAAATATTAATTTAATTGATCCTCACAAAAACCCTAGGAAATAAGTACTGTTATTAACCTCATTTGATGGTTGAAGTGAGGCAAACAAATGACTTGTCCAGTGTCTCTCATCTAGAAAGTGACATAGGTCTTATTTATTCCAGGTCCAGTGCTCTCTCTATTACAACTCCAAACTATCTCAGGAAATAGTGACTGTCAAAGAAAGGATTAGAACTCAAGCTTTCTATTCCATTTTTATTATACCATATACCAGAACAAATAGAGAGGATAGTGTACAAAGATCAGGCCTCCCACTGAGCTAATATCAGCTTCTTTCATGGCCACCAGCTGAAGCTGTCTTTTTATATAATATGTTTTCTTCTGTTGTTTTGCCATTTTAAAACATAACTTTCATATTTTACCCATAGGAAACTGTCAGTATGTATTCTATTTGTTACCTAGTAGGAGTATAAATCATATATACAGACATTGTCTTTTTCTTTGAAGCTTTCTATCACATATTCATTTATTTTCTGTTCATTTTCTTAGCCTATTACTCAGTTTTTAATTGTTTGCTAAAGTAGAGCTCTGTTTCCAGGGTAGAGAGTACACTGTCCCAAACCTCAAGGGTTCTGCGCTGTAATGTCAGGACTAGTTCCCTGTAGGATTTCAGTACCAGCCCAAATCCTTGAACACAGATGAAGAGTGAAGAGGTGGGACTCATGCTGATGGTCAAACATGGAGTTCATTTATTCCAAATTCTCTCAGCCTTATATACCCTAATACCCTTACATAATTATAGCACACTGATTATGCACTAACTATATACTGCGCCTTCGGAATCACATAAACAACTTGGCTACATAGGTTTTATTTATACATGAAAAATTTAATATATAATAATAAAAATTATGCAATTTACACTTCAACAATGCTCTCAACTTATAGCATACTTTAACATCTGATCTTGCTGAATCTATTTCCTTCACATCTTTTCCCCCTACTGTTTTTGAAGTTCCTGACCTTTTGTTTTTCCAAACTAAGTTTATTATTATTTTTTTTTCCAATTCAATAGAGTATGACATTGAATAAATAGATTTGTTTAAGTAAAATAGTCATTTTAAAAGTAATAGTTATTTCATTATTAGTGGAGTTGCGAATTGATCCAACCATTCTGGAGAGAAATTTGGAACTATGTGCAAAGGGCTATCAAACTCTGTATACCCTTTTATCTAGCAGTGTCTGTAGTAAGTATGGATCCCAAAGATATCATAAAAAGCAAAAAGGACCTTTGTGTGCAAAAATGTTTATAGCAATCCTTTTTGGTAGTGCCAAGAAACTGGAAAATGAGTGGCTGCCCCACAGTTAGAGAATGATTGAATAAGTTATGGCATATGAAGAAAGGCAAACTATCACACATAAAAGACATGCAAAAACAGTTTTTACAGTGGAGGAGAAGATGAAGGAGATGAAAGACAATGCTGTTCTCATTGGAATTGGCTTGAAGAGATATAAATATATACACTCAGTTGAGAATACAAATTTGCTTTACCTAACAAGGAAATAGGAAAGGAACAGGGTAATAGAAAAGGAGACTGACAACAGGGAGAGTGGATTGGGGAGGCAATAGTCAGAAGAAAAACACTTTTGAGAATAAAAAGGGTGAAAGGAGAGAAAGATAAACAAAAAAAAAGTTTAATGGAGTAAAATACACAGTAATCATAACTGTAAAAATGAAGGTGATTAAACTCACCCATAAAATGAAAATGGATAATATAGTGGCTTACATTACTTACATATAAATGGTGATGTCATAAGCTAATTAGTGGAACATGGACTCATTTACTTTTCATATCTGTGGATAAGGGAAGAATCTGTGAACAAATGAGATAGAATTATGAGATGTAAAATGGATAATTTTGATTATGTCAAATTAAAGTTTTTGTACACATGTGTAACGTATGTCAAATTGCTTGAAATCTTATTGGGTGGAGGTGGAGAAGGAAGATAAAATTTGGAAGTCAAAAATTTTTTAAAGATATTAAAGTTATTTTTACATGAAATTTAAAAAAATGAAATATCAAAAAAATATGCAAACAAAATCAATGTAGCCAAGATAAGAAGGAAAGCAGGAAACTGGAAAATAATTTACAAGTTTCTTTAATAAAGCCCTGATTTTCCTGGCTTCCCTCAGAATGAACACCAGATCAAAACTCTAAATGGGTTTTGGAATGACAGAACCAATAAATATTTGGAGTGTAACAAATTTCCAGCAGAAAATATTTTGGAAGAACTTCAGGAAAAGTCTGTTTCAATGGAGCAGGGGGAGAGGTGGCCTAGCACAGATGCAGCACAGGGAGATCCAAGGCAGAGAGGACTCTGCATGGGAGGCTCTTAGCCAAAATACAGAAATATTGGCTCCTCTGTTCTGGTATGGAAGCCAGTGGATAAGCAGACAAGCTGTGATACCTCCAACACAACTATAAAAAGTACATAGTGAGTCCTTGAAATCCAGCCCCAGAGCAGAACAAAGCTACAGTTATCTCTAGTGGAAGTTCAGGACAATTTCTGCTTTTCCCCAGAAGCAGACCTCAAACTTTAAAAGTGAGCAAAAACCCTTTAGTTTTGACCATAGATAGCTGTTATGGACACAGGGAAGAACAGACTTAAAACCCTGAGTACACTAAAGGCAAAATGTCACCAGATAAAGTCTCAAAATACTCAAAAATGTCTCTGGGAAGAATTTAAAAAGGATCTTAAAAGAGAATTAAAAGAAAAACATAGAAATTAAACGAGAGCTTAATGAAACAGAAATTGTCTGAAGAAAAACACTCATTAAAAAAATAGGTGGAAGTAAGCTGGCGGAGTAAAAGCAGGAATTTGCTGAAACTCTTCCCCAGATTACTCCAAATTCCTTTTAAAATGACTCTAAACACATTTTCAAGCATCAGAACTCTCCTAAAGATAGAGTAGAACATTTTCCAGCTGAGGAAAACTTAAAAGCTTAGTAGAAAAGATGGAAGTCTAGCTTGCAGTCCTAGACACAGCCTTAGACCTGACCCAGCCTGACCTCTGAATCAAAAGTAGTGTTGGTGGCTTCTAGAACTCTCAGCTCAGAGATATTAAACAGGAGCTGGAAGATCAAAACAAAAGGTCTCTGGAACCAGAGTAGGAACCCAGTGCACACTTTTAGTGCAGGCCAGGCCCTGGCTTCAACTCTGGCCTGGACCCCAGCATCAGTAAGGTAGGACCTATGAATCAGCAGCAGTGCTGGGAGCTTCTGGCATCTTTCAGCCTGGAAACACCAGAGAGGGCTCTTAAGGTCAGTGTAAAGGGTCTATGGCAATAGGGTGGGAGTCTGGTGTGCAGTCCCAGTGCAGCCCTGGTCCATGATCAATGGAGTCCCAGCCCTTCCCAGCACACTAGATCCTACAGCTACAGTGAGGTAGAAACACACCTAACAGCTCCAAGGCAAAAAAAGAGAGCTTGTGGTCAGATTCCTAGAAGGATGTCTAAAAGCAGCTGCACAAAACCCCTGATGATAGTGACAGTGCATCCTACACCCTGGAAACAGATCCCTACTTTAACAAAAAGTTAAAAGCAGAGTAATAGGCTACAAAATGAGCACAAAACCAAAAAGTTTCTGACTATTGAAAATTATTATGGTGACAAGGAGTATCGAAACACACACTCACAAGATGGTAACAAAATTGAAGCTCTTACATCCAAAGCTCCAAGAAAAATAAGAAAAAAATAGATTTGGTGAAATGGAAAAAGAAAGTAACTCCTTGAAAAATAGAACTGGTGAAATGGAAACAGAGAACAACACACTACAAAATAGAAGTGATAAAAAAATTCAATGAACAAAACAACTCATTTAAAAATTTAGTTGGCTAAATGCAAAAGGAGGTAAAAAAAATAACTGAAGAATATAATTCACTAAAAATTAGAATTGAACAAGTGGAAGTGAACGACTCAATGAGATACCAAGAATTAGTCAATCAAAAAGAAAAAGAAAAAAATAAAATAAAATGCAAATTATTTTATAAAAAAAAAAAAAAACTGACCTGGAGAATTGATCTAGGAGAGATAATTTAAGAATTATTGGATTACCTATGATAAAATAAAGAACTTAGACAGGGGGCAAAGCCAAGATGGCAGAGTGAAAAGGTGACTTTCTGCCTCTCCTCCTATCTTCTCTCAAACCAACAATAAAATAAGCCTCTGAACTGATCTTCAAGTCAACGAACTCAGAAATATTTGGGCACGGCTCTCTGGATAACTTCATTTCAGGTTAGTCGGACTGGGACAGAGAGATAAATAGACAACTTCTGTGTAGGCCGGAAGTGAGGGTGGGACTCAGCTCAGCTCAGCTCTTCGTGGCAGAAGCTCCAAACTCCAAACTCCAAATTCCAAACACCTGGAGTTTATCTGAGGCACTCGGGACACTCTGCCCTGATTAGGGGCAGGTGTTCTGGCAGACTTGCCTTGTTTAAGGAGTAATTCTGACTTAGTCCTAGCCCTCACCAGCCCAGCACCTTAGTCAATGCGCCAAAGTGCCCCAGGGCAAAGCTTTTTGCAGCCGCCGGTTTTTTCCCTACCTTAAAGAGATATCCACGCTGTCTTAAAAAAATGAAGAAGCAAAAGAGAGCTCTCACCATAGACAGCTTTTATCAAGGCAAAGAAGCGATGACCCCAGATACTGAGGTTCCTTTAGACAAAACTCCAGGGAAAATCATCAAGGAACATCACTGGTCCCCTTTTCAAAAGGCCTTTCTGGAAGATTGCTTAAAGAACCTCAAAAGAGAGCTGGAGGATAAATGGGAAAATAAACTGAAATCAGTGCAAGAAGGATACAACATCTTGCAAGAAGGATATGATGTCCTGCAAAAGAGATATGAAAAAGAAACAAATTTATTGAAAAATAAAATTAGTGAAGTGGAAAAAGAGTGCAATGAACAAATTGGCCAGTTACAAAAGGAGCTTAAAAAGGTAACTGAAGAAGACAACACTTTAAAAATAATAATTGAACAAATGCAAGTGAATGACTCAATAAGACTTCAAGAATCAGTCAAACAAAATCAAAAAAATGAAAAATTAGAAGATATGAAATATCTCCTAGGAAAAACAACTGACTTGGAAAATAGATCTAGGAGAGACAATCTAAGGATTATTGGACTTCCTGAAAGCCATGATGAAAAAAAGAATCTAAACACTATCTTCCAGGAAATCCTGAAAGAAAACTGCCCTGAGAGTGTAGAATCAAAGGGCAAAATCACCATTGAAAGAATTCACCGATCACCTCCTGAAAGAGACCCCAAAATTAAAACCCCAAGGAATATCGTGGCTAAATTCCAGGACTATAGCACCAAGGAACAGATTCTGCTAGCAGCTAGAAAGAAATAATTCAAATACCGAGGATCAATAATTAGAATCACACAGGATCTGTCAGCTTCCACACTGAAGGATCGAAGGGCCTGGAACCAGATATTCCGAAGGGCAAAGGAACTTGGATTACAACCAAGAATAACCGATCCAGCTAGAATGAGCATTATCCTCCAGGGAAGAAGATGGTCATTCAATGACATAGGTGAATTTCACCTATTTCTAATGAAAAGACCGGAGCTGAACAAAAAATTTGACACCCAAACACAGAACTCAAGAGATGCATAAAAAGGTAAAAAGGAAAGGACTCTTGAGAACTTTATTTTTACTAGGGGGATACTTAAAGTTTCGGGGTATAATTAACTAGATATTACTTTGATAAGATGAAAAAGAGAACTAGAGGGGAAAAGGTTGTCATACTGGGGAAAAGAGGGGAAAAGTGGTAAAATAAGATCCCCCCAAAAAAGGAGGTAAAAACAAGGTAAAATCACTTGAAGAGGCAAAGAAAACCTAATATAATTGAGAGAAAGAGGGGAGGGAGATGAGCATTGTGTAAATCTTACTCTCATCAGGTTGGCCTCTAAAAGTATATATCAGACATTTGATTTCACATAGAAACTTGTCTGTTGCTAGAGGGAAATGGGAGGGAAAGGAGGAAAAGGGACAAAGTAATAGAAGGGAAAATAGAAGAATCAGGGGAAAGGAGTAAAAACAGGGGGAGGGGATCTAAAAGGTGGTGGATTGTTTGGGGAGGGGGTCATCAAAAGCAAAGTATTGAGGAGGGGGGAAGGGAGAAAGAGGAAAGGAAAGGGGAAAACATAACTTGGGTAAATAAAATGGCAGGAAATTAAGAATTAGTTATTCTAACTGTGAATGTGAATGGGATGAACTCCCCCATAAAGCGGAAGCGGATATCAGACTGGATTAAAAACCAGAATCCCACAATATGTTGTCTACAAGAAACACATCTAAAACATAGTGAAACATATAGGATGAAGGTAAATGGCTGGAGCAGAAAATATTATGCTTCAAGTGAACAAAAAAA
>JAJPUD010008452.1:78567-88710 GCA_023553655.1 Myrmecobius fasciatus | reverse complement strand
GTCATTAAAATTATTAAATTCAAACACTAAGCACCAATCCTGAAGTCAGGAGGACCTGAATTCAAATTTGGCTTCAGACACTTAATACTTCCTAGCTGTGTGACCCTGGGCAAGTCACTTAACCCCAATTACCTCAGAAAAAAAATTCAAGTTTTACTTCAGTATTTTTGGGTTTCAATTAAATTTTAAAATTCTACATTGAAAGCTCTTAATTCTTACTTATATTCATTTCCAAATTCCTTTCATCTTCTCCCACCTTGCTGGTGAATAGCACTCCAAGATTAGCCTGCAAGCAATTCCTTAGTTTAGGTCCCTGTTCTAAGTAAATATTGTGGAAAGGAATGACTCTAAGATAGGTTTTAGTTCCCTTGTCACCAGGCTGGATTCTGCTGGATAATCTTTCCTGATTTTCTCCTGTTTTCTTTTACTTTGTATGATTTGAGAGAGCATTTGCTGTTTATTGTGTATTGAGGGGAGGATGGAAGATAACTTTCAAGAAGTTATTGCAGCAACAGGGGTTCTTTTTTAGGACAGGTCCTGGCACAAATTTGAAAGTTAGCTTGCACTCTTGCTATGGATGAACTGATAATGATAGAGGAAGGGCTGTGGGTACCCTAACTACTGGAGTTTTCTAGTGGTAATTAATAAAAGAGTATACTGTGTTTGGAAGTCTGCCTTCTGTGGATTTGGTAAAATTATTCTAAATTTGCTGCATAATTACTTTCCAGAAAGGCTGAAAGTTGAGAAAGATATTAATTCACTATCTTTCTAATCACATGACCTCAAATGTAAGTTTTAAAGAAAGATACATTTTGATTCTGGTTATAGAATCTTGTTAATATGATCTTTATTCAAATTTAATAATGTCTTTTTAGAAATGTTTTTCATTTCTCATCACCCAACATTTGGAAATGATTAACAAGTATAGAATGTCTAAGAAGCTTGTGTCCAGAAACAGAATACCTAACTCCTGTATTTCTAGAAGAATTATTTTTAAAGGGGTGAACATGAAGAAACCATGTCCAAAGGTATACTTGCATTCTATAACAAAACAGAATTTTGATTACATCTTCATGAACTCATGTGTGTGATTTGCAACAGTCTCAGACTAGGGCTCTAGGAAATCCATTAGTAACTGCTTGCAAAAAAACTAAGCAAAGTTACAGTAAATTCAAATACAGGAAGGAAAAGTGCTACTGCTTCAGCAATAATTGTACTTTAACTTTCAAAATATTCCTTAAAAAATTCAATGTGATATTAAGTTGAGGAACTCTATAACTGTATAGTTTAGTACAAGAATTAAAATTGGTATAAAGTTTGCTGTTTCTCTGTAAGTCAAATCTAGTGACTTGCAATAATAAATATTTCCTAGTTGTTCTTCATAAACCATGATGATCCAGTTCTGCTTTGTTAGCCAAGTACCATTATTACTTGATCTTGCAAAATTCTGAAATATAGCTATGTAGACAATAAAAGAGCTTTCTTTGTCACTTTGGGAGACATGTATCATAACAACAAATTCCAGTTCAACACAACTTTTTCCAAACAAATGTATCTTGAAATTCCAGAAAGTTACTGATGAGATTCAAATAATTTAATATTGCTTGTTAAAAAGAAAAATATATGGTCATAACTTTTGGGTCTGAGAGTATGTTTGCAGAAAAGAAAGATAAAGTGACTCTGTTCCAAAGCGTATATGTGGTTAAAAATGATCCTTATTTCCACTATTTTCTTTTTCTAGGTCACTTGCTTGTGTAACCAAAGTAAAAAGATGCTTTAGTAGAAAACAATGTGAATTTTCCCAAATAGTTACCTGAATAACCATTAAGCTTCTGTGACATCAGCATGTCTTCAGTGATGTAGATACACATATCTGGGTTGACATCTACAGCCTCTTCATTTATTTGTTCTAAGTCTCTGGGGTCATCAACCAGCATTTCTATTTCTGATGCAGAAGAGGAAAATAACATTCTTACATTTGACAGAAAAAATAAAATGAAACTACCAACATTTAGGTAACTCTCTAATTGTAGCAAACTGCTAAACAAATGGTTGTTCAGTTCCTAAGTCTACTATCATTACTTACCTAAAAGTCCTCTTTCACTTTTTTCATTAACAGAAAGCAAGATTAATACTATTTGCCCTATCTACCACGGGGCTATTGTAAGGATTATCTTTTCTAAAACACTTTCTGCATAAGAGGTTATGTTAAGTCAGTGATGTCTAGGAATTATACTTAGCTGGATGTGTGAAAGTGCTTTGTAAGTTATAAATAAAGCTCTACATACAAACATAAAATTATGAATCATTATTTTTTCTCCTATGTGGAATACTCCAAATATACACAGTTATAACTAGAAGGAAGTTGCAGCTATGTGACATAGGGAAGGTGAATCACTGTGTAGGGAGTCTATTTGGCATGTCCACAAACATCTATCAGGTAGAACCAATTATAGAGCAAAATCAGGAAAAACAAAGTAAAAAGATAGTGAAGTAAAAGTAATGTTAGTTAGCTGGTCCACCAAATTACCATCATCCTGTGAGTCGTCCTCCAGCCTGTCCTTCCCACCACTTTCCACCCCAGAGGTGTGGGAGCTGTCATGACTGGTCATGGAGCTGCAGGTTTTTAGTCTGTAGTAGATAGTACTGCCTAAGAAGCTGTCTTCTGGCCCCGTGTCCCTAATTTTGGTGTCAGTCTCAATGCCCGATGTTTGGGAGCTGTTGTGGCTGGTGGCGGAATGGTGGGAGAAACGCTTATGCTTCATGCTGCCAATACTGCTCCCGCTTGCCTGGGATCTTTTCTCCAATTGATCCATGTCAAGGTCTAAGTTGTCACTGATGTATGATTCTCGATACTGCTTCTTTTCTATAAGATAAGTGACATATCTTTGTTATTATTCTTAATTAAAGCATGAATGGAACTTGCCTATAAATATTACAAGAATTCAGTAATAGAACCTGTGATAACTTCAATTCCAAGTTAGGTCAGGGAAAACAGCTGGAAGTCTGCAGACAGTGGGGATATTAAGTCTAGATAGAAGGGTACCAAATGGAGTCTTACAACAGAAAGAAACTGAATGGGAGCTGGGGGTTGTGTGCTAGGTAAAACAGAGGTTATACATAATTAATATGGAGTGGATACATAATTAATATGGAGGGGTGGGAAGTAGAGGGGAAAAAATTGTAACAGAAAGCTTTGTAAGGGGTTAATGTTGAAGAATTACCCATACATATGTTTTGCAAATAAAAAGTTTTAATTAAAAAAGAAAATAAATAAAAAATAAAACAGAGGTTATAGATCTAGCACCGAGGTGCCTGGTAGAGTGAAGCAGAAAGGAACAGGTACCAAAAGGCAGCTCTCTTGTCTGACAGTGACGCTGCAGATCCAGTACAGATTCAGGAGAACTATGCCTAGTAATGGTAGAAGATGGCAAGAAGCTCAGTATTCTAACTTTGGAGAGGATATCAAATCCAGGTCCTGGACTTGTCTGAAGACTACAGTTGAATAACCAAGGCAGGAAGCATAACTTTCCAATTAGCTAACAGTATTTGAGGCCTGCAGTAATCTGCTGGAGCTCCAACCAGGGGCAAGCTCAGAATTGTGTTGCCAAGGTTCAAAACTAAAACAAAATTTGCAAAGATAAGATTAGGAGGGCAGTAATCAGACCTTCACCCTGTAACAACCAATTTTGATTGTATTGAAAACTTCTAAGATCTTAGCCTGAGCTGCTTCTATCTTAAAGAACCCAGAAATCAATATCAAGAATGGAGCAGCAGGGGCAGCTAGTTGATGCAGTAGACAGAGCACCAGCCCTGAAATCAGGAGGATCTGAGTTCAAATCTGGTCTCAGACACTTAACACTCCCTAGCTGTGTGACTCAAAAAAAAAAAAAAGAATGGAGCAGCAGTACCCTAAAGAATATAGAACATATCCAAGCAGGGACCTGATATTCTCTCAAGAAGATGTCCCAATTGAAAAAGTAAGATAGGAAAAATGAATAAAAACAAACCATACCACAAAGAGATACTATGGTGATAGGGATGCTCAAGACACAAGCCCAGAAGAACACAATGACTCTACAATGTCTACAAGACAAGTCCCAAAGAAAAACATGGTGTTGGGCACAAGTTCAAAATGATTTTCTAACTAAAAAGAAAGCACTGGAGGAAATATTTGCAAAATAAATGAAAACATATGGAAGACATAGAATTAAGAGGAAGGAGAATTAAAAATTACAAAACCTTATCCAAAATACAAATTTCCTGAAAATTATAATAAACCAATCAGAAATGAATGACTCCATGAGTCAAGAAGTATTAAAGCAAAAGTCAAAAAAGTGAAAAAAGAAATGTATATTTTATTTTATTATAAACCTAAGAATTCTAACTGGTTTACTCCAACTTCCAAAATGATATTGCATTTGCATATTCACTGAGCAATTTACATGCTTATTTCCCTTTAGTACAAGGTAAGTTCTTTGAGGTTAGATGTTTTCTTTGTATCTTCAATACTTATTTGTCTAGCACACAGTTGGCACTGAGTTGCATTGAACTGAACAGAGTTTAAAGTTTTATCTTTGCAGTACCTACAAAGTAGTAAAAAGATTATTTTATAAATTATAGAAACTAGATTTTAGGGAGAATGTTTAAAAGGAGCACTCACATTAAGGAAATTGAACTGAAATACTCCTTACTAGAACAAACTTTTGAAACAGCCTTAAGTACCTGAGGAAAAAAACCATTTATACTAAATTAATATACTTATTATATAATATTATCATCTAATCAAAAATATTTAATAAAATATAAGATAAAGATCTGTATTTTCAATGGTATAGGAAACTTGCCTTCTACTAATGCAGAGATCACTTCCTCTGTAACTCTCTGTATAGGGAATTACCTGTGGTACTGAAAATGTAAGTCCTGACCTGAGTCACACAGCTAAGATATGTCAGAGTCTACACTGGAATATAGCTCTTCTTGACTTTGAGGTCAGCTCTGTATCCACTATATGGGTAAGATTTTCTCTCTTCTGTTTACATTTATTTTCTTTTGAACTGTAGGCTCATTTTTTAGCATGTGAACTCATTTCCCTGATATGATGCTTCTCTGGGACCACTGTCAGCTACTTACTGGTTATTTTTGTGAGTCGTTCTGGTCTGGAAAGGAGTTTGCTTCTATTTGTTTGTTTGTTTGTTTTAAATTTTCATCATTTTTTATCTTGAATCCTTTTCAGAGATTTTCTAGAAATGCATGTGGTACAAGCTAACAGATTTAGTATAGCTATTATCATCTTCACCAGAATTATTCTCCTCTCCAATAATTCACAGTACAACTAGTTAAGCTAACTTTTAGTGACTGATTAACTATGGCATTAGTGAAAGCTAATTAAAGTCACATTTTTGAGCATCAATTCTTATGAAAAAATGAGTGCCTAATTTATGCTTTTGCTCTCTACATTCGATCAACTGACACAAATTCTTGGCAAAGTTCTAATCATTATTATGGCAACAGGAAACTCCAACTAAATGTTATTTAAAACATTAAGAGATCCTTTTTGAAAAGACATTCAGTCGTGAACAATAATTTAAATAAGATTTTATGAAGATAAGTATTAGTTGGTCTCTAATTCTATAAAGAAAATGTTCAAATGGTTTGCTAAATGTTACATATTCAGGCACAGAGCTAGGAAATTGATCTATATGTTCTAGAAAGAATTATTTCACTGATCCTTAAACCTGGTTTTGGATGTTTTTAAAAAATATCTTGCAGTATCTTCCAATCATTTTAAAGAATATCATGAAATTTCCTAAAGTACATGTAATTCACAGTAACTTAAAATATAAATTTTATATGACATTTTAGTATCTCTTTTAGTCATCAAGGGTGCTATTAAATAAAAAAAAAAACACAATGGGAAAGTGTAAATTTTTTAAAAAGTGGCAATTGCTATCCTAGGTATAATTATAACCTTGTATAATATATTTCTCATTGTCAGCTATTAAGAGTTGGAAGGGACCTGAAAAGTCATCTCTCCAAACACTAGTATTTGAAAGCTGAAAAAACTGATACCTAGAGAGAAATAATTTGCCTAGCTTCAAAGACAATAAAGAGCTACGATTTTTTTTTACAAACTTCCTTGATTTTCCAACTAGCTACCAAGAGTATCCATGAATATCTTCAAGGAATAGATAATGATCATTTTAGTTGTCATTTTAGTTATCCAATCTTAAGACTAGAATCAAAAGAATATTCTCTAGTTACTGAGTATGTAGATTCTCTAACCATTCAGGAACTGAAGCCTTAAATTCTCTGATCTTTTACATATATAAAGAGATTTGGGAGCTTAGATTATAGAAAATCTTTGCTTTTGGAATCAGGCACATCAAATATCATAAATCTTTAAATACCTTCATTCTCTTCAAGCTTCCTAATATGACGGAGGAGAGGTTGCAGGTTCATGTAGAGACGATGACTACTGCTGAGTAATTCTAAGAGGTGTCTGGAACGCAAGGGGCATCCAGTATAATATATGAGCTTTCTAGCTGATGGTAATCCATCCGGCAAAATCTCAAATTTCTTACCCTATGTTAAGCAAAAAAAAAAACAAAAACAAAACCAGAAATTAAGCATGTAAATGCTTTAATGTATATGCACTTTAAATAATAACTGAATTCCTGTTTACTCATACTCAGTACTTTCATAGATAATATTCATATCCATAAGTATACATATCCATATTATACATACATGAAACTATCTTTACATATAATTCTTGACTGTAAGTCTTTATTCTTTTATTTCTGGAATGCTATAAGATTTTTTTCCCTTTATAATAGCTGTAACATAGTTCTATGTGATCCTGATTCTATTTCCTTGATATTGTAATATCTTTTTTTTTAGTTTTTTTTTTTTTTACTTGAAATCTCTGGATTTGACTTATGATAGTAATGCCTCATTTTATTACGTGAAAGCAAACTAACTTAGCCATTCTGCCCAATGTTTTCTAATAAGAATTAACATATAAGATTAAATTATGATAAAAAATTTACTTTGACATCATGAAATATTTACTGTAAAAGTTGCTAGCAACTTTTGAAGCAAAATTAGATGGTAGTAATAACTTTAGCTATCAGTAAGGTTAGCATTCAGAACACAATCTTTTCATTGTCTTACTGCTTGTTCTACATACATGAAAATTATTTCATTAGAAGTAACAATTTCTTGTAAGCTTGTTTTACCTGATGTGCTTAAAGATATAGGGTAGGGCAAGAAAATTTAACAAGTGTTAAACTGTTGTCCTGAGATGGTATTATGGAAAATACAGATCTATCAATCATTAGATTGATTTTGAACTTACAACAAATACTAGTTTTCCAACATTTGTCCAAGGGAAGTCATAAAGTAACTGTTTTTCCTCATTGATATTCTGTAGAAAGAATTACATAACAGAAAGTTAACTAGGAAAAACTGAAAACATTTAAAAATAGCTTTAAAACTCTCAAAATATAACATAGCAATCAAAATTTGAAAGAGAAAACTAAATGTCTTTTGGAGAAATTCTTATTCAGATGATTCCTGTTATAATTTACTTAATTCTGATTGGAAATGACTTTAAAAATCTCTTTTATTTTAAACTTAAGTATAAAATAAGAAAAAAGAAAAAAACATTGCCATGTACACAGCAGAGCACATGAAAAGGTCCAAATATAAAATAATTTCCATTTCAAGAAAGCCTATAAAATAAATACTATGCATTTTATCGGAGCCATTCAATTTTTCTTTACTTCCCTCTAAGTTTTTTTTTTCTCCTGCTGGGCACTTTCTGCTTTATTTATTCCCTTCTTCTCCCCTTTTTCCCTACCCCCAAAAGGCTACAATTAAATATATATATATATATATATATGTATGTATGTATGGGGAAGTGTACATGTGTGTGTGTGTGTGTGTGTATATATATATATATATATATAAAAACACATACGCATATAAGACCATATTATGCTTATTTCCACTTGTCCTCTATTTCTCTGAAAGTGGAACAACACTGATTAGTACAGCCAACATATAGCGTAGTTTCTCAATTTTTCTCTGAGTAAATCTATTTTAACTTTAATTTTGTCTGAGATCATGATTACCATCCCAGCTTCTTTTTTTTTTTAATGTATTTATTTGTTCAAAATTTAAATACAAAATAGGAAAAAAAATTAGAAAAAGAGGAGGGGGAGGAATTGTCACGTGCACAGCAGGTCATAAGACAGGATTATAAACACGCAGCAATAAATTTCCATTTCAAGAAAGCTTATATAATAACAAAACACATTTGTATTCAGACCTATCCATCTTTTTTTTTTGCTTCCTTGTAGGTTTTCTTTTGCTCTTTGCTGTGCTTTTTATACTTTTTTTTTCTCCTTTCCTTCCCCACACTTCTCCCAAACACGCTATAGTTAAATATGCATATATTTATACACACAACCCTACATAATTCACATGCATATATATGCATATATATATACACACACATATAGGTATCTATAATCACATACATATATACCCACATACATTCACATATTTATGTAAGTTTGTACAATGCTTACTTGTCTTCCTATCCCTTCTTCTTTTAAAAAATAAATTCTACTCCCGATCTTTATTTTATGTTTATGTTTATCTCTCATTTTTATAACATTTCCTAAAAGCAACAAATTGTTGAGTTCTAATTTTTATTATCTATTTCCAATTTATGGGTGAATTCATCCAATTCACATTCTAAACTATAGTTGTTATTTGTTTTTCCTTTTTCTATTTTCCTTACTATCCTTCTCACCTATTCCTATCCTTCCTCATTTTTCTGCTTTAATTCTACTCACTACCTTACTTTACTATTCCTTAATCTACCCATCTTTCCAAGAATTAATCCCTGATCCTCTCTCCCCATTTTATTCCTGCCCCCTCTTGTTTCTATCTGAATTTAGAGTTTCTATCTGAATTTAGAAGATTTTTATATCCTTCCAAATATATATGTCATTCTATCTTTATCCCATTACCATTAATCTACACATAAGAAGACTTTTATTCCCTTCTAAATGTGTTCATTCTCTCTTTAATCCAGATCTGATATGAGTAGGGGTTCCCTCTAAAAATCCCTCCCTTTTTTCTCTCCCCCTCACTAACCCTCCCTAACATTTCTTTCTAAATTTAGAAAACTCCTATTCCCTTCTAGATTATACATGTACACACACACACACACACACACACACACACACACACACACACACACAATGTTCCCTCTTTAGTTCATTCCCAATGACAGTAGGCTTCCAGAACTACCAGCTTTCTTTTCCATATCTAATTCCACTGTATCAATTCTTCCTCTCATATCTTATTTGTATGAGATACCTCTTTTTTTACTTTTTCCTACATAGTTCTGCTTTTGAGAATAACAGCATACTCAAGTCTACCCCAGTCTTTCTTTTTTTCCCTATTTTCTTTTATTTTTTTTTTCATTTTATTAAAGCTTTTTATTTGCAAAACATATATATGGGTAATTTTTCAACATTAACCCTTGCAAAGCTTTCTGTTACAAATTTTTCCCCCCAGCCCTCCCCTCCTTCCCCTAGATGGCAGGAAGTCTACTACATGTTAATTATGTTAAAATTCAGTCTTTCTTTCAAACTAACCAATTACTATGGACAATCAGACATACAGTTTATATTTCCACATATAAATGTAAATACTTATCCTTACCTCAGTAAGGATTACAAAATTACTTTTGTAATTACCTTTATAATGAAGTCTTTGAGGTTTACCTTATATTTCATTTGTTCTTTATCTGTCAAAATTTCTATGAAGTTCAGGGGTTTTTGCAACAAAAATTCTGAAAATCTAATTTTTTTCATTCAGGATTATGTTTAACTTTGTTGAATATGATATTTTTTGGTCACCATTTCAGTTCTTCTGCTCTTCAATATACAGTGTTACAACATCTGTGGTCTTTTAATGTGAATGCTTCAAGGTCTTGCCTATTTCTAATTGTGATTCTTCTTTCTTTCTTCCTTTCTTTCTTTCTTCCTTCCTTCCTTCCTTTCTTTCTTTCTTCCTTCCTTCCTTCCTTCCTTCCTTCCTTCCTTCCTTCCTTCCTTCCTT
>JAJPUD010008452.1:50992-78557 GCA_023553655.1 Myrmecobius fasciatus | reverse complement strand
CTTCCTTCCTTCCTTCCTTCCTTCCTTCCTTCCTTCCTTCCTTCCTTTCTTTCTTTCTTGTTGTTCATGATATTTTTTTCTTAACCTGGGGATTTCAGAATTTGGCTATGATATCTGGCTAAGGCTTTCCCTTGTAGGATCTTTTTTCTTCTATTTCTAATTTCCCCTCTTGTTCTAACACTTCAGGACAATTTTCTTCAATTTTTTTTGCATTATTTTATTGACTTTTTTTTGATCATAGCTTTCAGGCAGTCTAATTATTCTTGTTTTCTCTTGATCTGTTCTCTAGATCAGCTGTTTTCTTGAGATGCCTCATATTCTCTTCCATTTATTTTCATTCTTTATATTTTGTTTTATTAGTTCTTGGTCTTTTATAATTTTACTAGCTTCTCCTTGCCCAATTCTAGTTTTCAGGGAGCCATTTTTTTCTCTGGATCTCCTTTTCCAGTTGACTTTCTTTTCATAATCTTCTTGATTTTCTTGGATTGTTCTTGTTTTTTTTTTAATTCCCTCCATTTTTCTCATTTAATTTTGAAAAATATTGCAATTTGTTAGTGTGATCATTTCTACTCCTGGGATGTGAAGGGATAGTGCTTGTGGCCATAAGTCCTTACTGTTATTTTTTGAGCTTTGTCTTAGCCTGAATCTCTATACTCCTTTCTTTTCCTAAGTTACAGGTAGGGCCCCCTGGCACACTATAATGGAAAGGCCCTTGCTCACTGAGAACCCACCAGTGGCTAAAATCTTCAGTTTAGACCTCTGGCCCGGAATGGAAACCAAGAATTTTGCTCTCCTGTTAAGTTTCCATAGCCTGCTGCCTCCCTGCCCCACTGCTTCTGCAGTCCTTAGGAATGTGCTAGTTTCTTCTTGCCCAAGGCCTTGTCTCAGCAGCACAACTGGGCCTGGTGTCCCTTCAATTTTACCAAGCTCAGAAACCAAAACTCTCCAGACTGTCTAGAAACTGAAAATTCCTGTGGCTCAGGCCAAGGCTACTTCCTAACCCAGCTAACCCCAGGGCTCCCCAATGGTTCTTTCAGAGGAGCTAGCCTGGAGATTTTCACATTTCATAGCGGCCAAACCTCTATACAGGGAGCTTTCTTCAGATCTTCTCCCTTTGTCCCCAGAAGACCACAGTTTTTGCTCCCCTGAGACACTGTTTTGTCTTGTTTGTGAAGGAAATCTAGAGAGCTTGGAATTTTCTGACCTACTTGGTCATCTTTCTAGAATCCTCTCCCCAAAATGACTTAAAAAAAAGAAGCCATACTTTCTTTACTATATCACCCTGTTTTGATGTAAACTTGGAAAAGTTTTAAATTCCAAAATCTGTACAGCCCTATTATAAGGGGTACCCTGCTGCAAAGTGTCATGATTTAGTTCTTAGTTCTTTAGTTCTCTCTGAATTCCCTAAAACAAGTCTTGAAAATCAAGTGGAGCTACCAAATTGATAGACTGAGAACTGGCTCAGAAGAACAGTACTTCTGGACAAACTCAAAATATGACAAAGAAAATGCAACAAGCAAATTTTATTAAGGGAAGATATTCACATAGAGTAAGGGGTGATCAGGGGAAGTTGAAGTCAGATGGAAAAAGTTAAAAGTGTCCAATGTGGGGGAAACGGTATGTTTTTATACGGATTTTATCTGTATCAAGCAGGACAAGGTATTGGGAATGGGTCAGGGAAGCTCAGACTTACAGAGTTTAGGACTGATATCATCAACATGCTAGGAGAAATTCAAGAATGGAATCAATGGCTAGTACATATTCAAATAGGGGCCTTGAGCTATTGTTACTGCAGAGAGAATAGCCTCAAATTGTTGTTAATCTTCCCTGGGGCTTTTTCTCTGTAGTATCTACTTTATTTCTTATACATACTTTTTAAATGTAAATTAATGACCCCCAAAATTCAAGGCTCCAGGCCATATCATATTCCACTAAGTATTTTGTAACCATCATACATATTCTTACTGACAATGAAGGGATTCCTTACTTAACTAGGAAGCATAATTGACATCCATGAGGTAATGAGAGGACTTTTAACACCAGTGACACTGGAGTTGTACTAATGCATTAAGTAAGACATAATAATTATCACCTTACTGTAAAGAGCAGGTTTCCTGGAACTGGTCCCTCATGGTAATAAGCACATCTAGCCAAATAGTGTTTATTAAATTCAAGTTTCTCTTTTTATTCTATTATTAGGAAAACAAAAAACAAATTCCACAAATCACAAATCCCTCCCTCAAAAAACTGATTTAGTTTTAATTGAACTCTGTGCTATTAATCTTACTTTACAAAACCAATTTTAAGCATCCAGAATATCAATCACCATTTCTCATATTTGAAAGCATGTTAATGAAGATTTACAGCTGTAATTAAAAGGGAATTATATGTAATAATATTATTATTCTCTTCTTTATTTGTTATGTGGTATATCTCTCTAACTGTTGTCTTAAAGCTTTTTTTAATGTATCAAAAGTTTTATGAGAAGATAATGCGATATTAAAAAAATGAAAATTTTCTTTTTTTCTATAATCATACAAAATGGAGGAGGAACATTAGACAAATATTATATTTGTTATCCTGTTTACTATCAGAGTTTACTTCAACACTCTAAGATAATAAAAGAACCATTTGGCTCACTGTGAGTTATGCCTAATACTGATCTTAATGGACTCAAGCTGCCTTAGTTTTCTAACACAATTTACCTTCTTAAGAGAATTGAGGCTATTGAGGTCACATTACAGAAACACTACACTGTTGTGAGTAGTTTATAAAGATTCTTATGTATAATAATTTAAAAATATTTCATAGGCCAGATAAAAACAAGTATCAAAAGATCAGAGGATCAAAGATTTAGAGCTGGGAGGTTTCTGAGAGGTTTATTAACTGGCTTATTAGATAAGAAATCTGACATTTAGACATTTGAATACAATTTAAATGTAATTTAACAGCTCTTTATTCACAACATGCTATTGTTTTACAAGGGAGAAATTAAGGTTCAGAGTCCTATGTCTTCCCCCAGGTTCACAGAATAAATTAGTGGCAAGCCTGAACTAGTCTTCTGACCCCTCCACAATCCAAAGCTTTTGAGCCCCACTTTAAAACATTATAATCGTGAAGATCACATGGAAAAACCTATTAAGCTTTCATTCTCTCTGTATGATTTTTCTAATGTTCTCACTGACAAATTCCTTTATCAGACTTGTATAATAAGCCCCTAAATCAGTATTTTATAATACATTTGTGGATGTTGACTGAAACATTTCCTGTAGTTAAAATATAACTTTCTGGGAGGGAAGAGAAGGAGGAGAATAATAATAATAATGACCGCCAAGAACTACTTCAAGGCCTCCATCATCTTTTAATTTGCATAAGTGTGAAAAAATAGCTAGTTTAAACTCAAGGAAACGGGCATTGAATATCATGTGGCAAATAAAACATGCATACATTATTCAAGAAAAAATAGTCCATTCCATATGATAATGATTTTCCATCTACCTACCTGAAAGATCTGTATTCCTCGTGTGGTTAGCCCAAGAGTTAATGAAGCTTCAATTTCCCGTTTATCCTATGGAAGCAAAACATCTTTTGAAGATAAATACAAATTTTAATCCACAATACATATTATTAGAAAGTTGAGAGCAATACCAAAAATCAATGTGATAAAATAGTCTCATTATTTTTCGTTTTTTTGGTTATGACTTTAACATCATGACTGAACAAACAACATCACTGAATATGATCAATTCAATATATATAAAAATAAAAAGGTTGTATATAAACCTATTATAGGCAGTTTTAAAATTTAACATGATAACTAAATTGTGTCTCTTTTTTCTGAACTTGGTTCTGTTCTCTTTCATATGTTTCAATGATTATTTCTTTCCGTCCCTTTGTTTTTATCCTCTCTTTACTTCTCTCATCATTTTTTGGTGGCCCATTACGGGGATCCCCGAGATTCTGACTGAGGTAAGCCTTCTCTTGTTGTTGTCTACTGTATAGTTAGGACACCCAAATACCCAGGAAGATTTGGGCCATTGGAGCTTTCACACTCAGCAGAATTCCTCAGCTGGGGACGCTCAGATTGAGAATTCCTGTGTTCTTGAACAGAAAAAAACCCTTAATCAAGGAATTTCTGTCAATCTCTCTGGGGATACCTAAAGAGGATGGAGTGCTACAGAATTTGGGGAACCTACTAAGGCCATGGCAAAACGGGACAGTCCATCTCTGTCTCTATTCCTAAAGGCTGCTTCTTAAACAGAGACAAATTCAGCTTAAAAGATCTGAAAACTAAAAAGCTTAAACTAAAATAGCATTGTAGGAAGCTGCTTAAATTTACTGGAGGGAAATGTAAATTAGATATTAATCTTTTAAATAACTCCTTCCTGCTCCTCTAGGGACACAGGAGGCTTCTGAATCCCTTTCAGAACCACTTCTTTACCAAAGACAGGACCTTATGTCCAATAATATTTTTAACCCCTTTTTCTATTCCTCAGGATCCTGATTCAGCCACCCGTTTTAACCTCTGCCTCCAGAGAAAAGCAGCAGACTCTTAAGGAGAGACACTCAGAGCAGAGATGCTTTTTCAATGTCAAATCGCTCCCAGACTAAGGAAAAACCTAACCATCACTCTGAGGACCTCACACAGTTTATTGAGGAATCTAAGGCCATCACCCTCCAATTTGATTTCTTCTGGGGAGATGTTAATATTAAACAATCTACCCCAGATATACGGAGGAAGCTGAAGCCAGCTTTGGGCCCTCAAACTTCACCGACTCAGCTGTTAGAAACAGCTTTTGAGGTTAACAATAGAGAACAAATTGCGGCAGAGGAAAAAGACTGAAGAGTTAAAGCGAGAAATGGAGAACAAGCCCAAATCTTGGCTACTGACATTTCCAGGAAACCTAGGGGGTTTGTGCTTCAGGTGTCATGGATAGGGCCAAAACTGTCCTCGGGAACCTACCCAGTCCTTGCCCCAAGTGAAACCAGGAGGGGCACTGAAGGAGAGAGTGCCTGCAAGGGGATAAGCTGCGCCCCCAATGCCCTGCCAGGCTCCCCCTTGCTCCACCATGACAGCTGAATCCTGATTCATTGAATGTCTTTTTGCTATAGACACTTCTCTTTGCTTGCTCTGGAACGTTGTGCTGCTTTCAAAATTCTCCCTCATTCCCTCTGAAATCTGGGAGAAAATAGATCCCTTTGTCTTCAACCAAGAAACCTCTGAGATTGAGAAAAAGCACAAATTTTTAGTACTGGATAAAGATTTAAGAGATTTGGAGCTAACAGCAGCCTTATCTTGATCTGCAGCCCCACATAAGAGGTTTTCTTACATACAGCCATAAAAACTCTTAATCTTTTGGTTTCTAGGGGATGCAGGGTCCCCTTAACTAAAGCCCACATTGCCTGCCAGTATATCAAAAATCTGGTCCATAACTAACCCTCATTCAAGGCCCTAATCAGGCCAAGGCTTCTAAAACCCAAAAAAACAAACTGAGTTCTGCCCTTGCCCAGGCTAGACCTAATGTAGAAAAGGTGAAAAGCAGGGACAAGCCCTGGGGCTTTTAACTCTGCCTCTTAAGACTGGTGGCCTACTTCTCAGAGAAACTGGACTCAGTTTCCTTAGAATGGCTCTCATGCCTTAGAGCACTGGCTGCGACAGCCCTTTGAATTGAAGAAGCCTCAGAACTCACTCTAGGGCACAAGAGCATTTTAGAAGCCAAAGGGCTTAGGAGGCTTAGTAGACATCAGGCTCTCCCACGAACCCTGGACTTGACTCTCTGGGTGTGCCACACCCTTAATCCTGCCCTGGACAACAATCAGTAGGGAGAAAATGGGGAAAGACAGGCAGGTTATTCTGTCTAACCCTAAATGCTCCATAGCACCCTGGAAGCTAAGCCACTGCCTCCTGGAACTTCTGCCCAGAAAGCTGAACTTATTGCCCTAACCAGAGCTTTGAAACTGGGGAAGGGAATGAGAGTGAACATCTTACACAAACTCCAAATATGCTTTCCATATTTTGCATGCTCATGAAGCAATATGGAAAGCAACATCCTCTCTCCCTCTGGCTGGTTTCAAATATCCTCAAACCAGCTTTTAATCCCAGAGGAAAGTCAGTAGAAGCTCATTTTTGGTCTTCATCAAGCTACACAAGGGAAGAAATGCCCTTCAATCCCTTGTGAAATGCATTTTTACTGGTCACAAGCTGAGAGAAACAATCAGACAGCTCTGCCAGGCCTGCCCAGTTTGTGCCCAAGTAAATCCCGCAGGAGCTATTAAATCTCCCCCTATCCTGAAGCCTGTTCAGAGAAGGGGCACATACCCAGGGGAAGACTGGCAAACAGATTTTACACATATGCCCCCTGCAGAGGTCTCTAGTGGCTTTTAGTCCTTGTTGGTGAGCCCATAGAGGACCTGAAGCTTCACTTCCAAAGGACCCCTGAAAACTCTGGAGAAAGAAGGGTGAAATTATCTGTGTCCTTTCTCTCACTCTTCTTCCTAACTTTTTCTCACACCAAGGATGAGAGTTTTGCTCCTAGCATTTTCTCTCCTGCTTTTCTTGATGTCATTCTGTGGCCTCTGCCAGTAGTTAACTCCTTCTTAGCCTTTCAGCTAAGGAGCTCCATAGGCAGTGGGGGCATTCAGGATTGTTGGGTATCCTAAAGGCAGCCCACACATAGGACCTAATGTATTAGTTGCAAAGGCCCCATTCCCAAATGTCACCATCTCCACCCTGAATGCCACCCCACTTTTAATCTGCTTGTGAGATTGTTTCCTCCAGGCTCCAAGCTATGAACTTCCAGCTACTCACACAGTCTGAAAATCATGGGACAAGTGGCTTGAACACTTGACACCCCCAAGATGTTGCTGTTATTTTCAGATCTGGCACTTCCCCTCCTGGCCTGAAACCCTATTGAACATAGGGACAATTCTACGACCCTTGTCAGTTTGAAACAGTTACAGATATGAGACCTTTGCCTCTTTGCCCCAAATGAATTTGGGGTGACAGCTTGAGGGGGGAACATGATAAACACTGTGTCCTTGATTGTGTGTTGGGGGGTAGGCTGGAGAGACCCAAATCTCAAAAACTCTCTTGTCCAGATAGGAGGGGCCCCACCTAACTATTCAAAAGCAAACTTGCAATTTAATCAGAAATCTTGGCCTAGGACATAACCACCACCCATAGAAACTATCCCTAAATCTCCCCTGACTGTAGGCTTAGAAGGCAAAATAAAAGGAGGCCTCAAAACCCTCATCTTCGCTGATTTCTACACCAGGAAAAGCCCACTGAGCTGCTCCTCAGTGTAAACCCATCTTAGCTAATTCCTATCAGGAAAAGGCCCATTCAGCCATGCTCCATGTTAACTAATCTTTGCTGATAACCCACCTTTACTTCTCCCCTTTTGGAACTGTCCTGCTAAGAAAGCTGCTTCTCTGAGGCTATAATAAACCCATTTTGCCATAAACCTCTCGCCTCATTCACTGGGGTTCATGAATTCCTCCATGAAGCCCATGACTAGCCAAAGGGGGTCCCTTCACCCCTTTTCTCATATCTCATCACTACCACTGTCAATCTCAACTAGAAACTCATCTTTGTATCAAAGAAATATTGTCAAGCAAAACAAATCAACACTTTGGTCATCTATGAAAATACGTCTTATAACTCCCTATCCTACTCACAACAATGGCTCTTTTGAAATCTTTTCACTTGTCCTCAAACCTTTCAAGGCTTCTTTTCCTCTCATCCTTTTAGCTGTGCATCCTGCCTTCATATTTTATTGAAAAAACTGAGGCTATTAAATGATTGCTCCCTCTTATTTCCAAATACCTTCTGTCACTATTTTCTCTTATCCATGTATCACATGAAGATCTTCTAGCCAAGGAAAACCTCTTTCTACATGGACAAGTAACTTCAATTCATCTTGTCTTCTTTAGGAAATCTCCCAAGAGATGTCTCCCTATTATCCCCACTCTCTATTTTCAATCTTTCCCAGTATTTGGCTGATTCTCTAATAGCTACAAACACCTCTAAGCCATGTAATTTGTGACAAATCCATCACTTCAGGCTTCAGCTATGGGTCTCTCTTACCATATAGATATAGGCTGATTAAATGGTAAAATCTGATTAAAAAAAAACCCAAGGACAATTCAGTGATGAAGAGAACCATCTATACCTAGAGAAAGGACTACGGGAACTGAAAGTGGTTCACAACATAGCATTCTCACTCTCTGTTGTTGTTATTGTTTGCTTGCATTTTGTTTTCCTTCTCAGATTTTTTTTCCTTCTAGATCTGATTTTTCTTGTGCAGCAAGATAACTATAAATATGTATACATATATTGGATTTCTAATACATTTTAGCATATTTAACATGAATTGGGCTACCTGCCAACTAGGGGAAAAGGTGGGAGGAAAGAGGGAAAAATTTGGAACAGAAAACTTTGCAAGGGTCAATATTGAAAAATTACCCATGCATATGTTTTGTAAATAAAAAGCTTTAATTAAAAACAAAAAACAAGGACAATTCAGGCTTCAGCAAATACTATTTTAGGTATAAAGACACAATCCAGAAATAGGGGAACATTAAAGTCCACCATCCTAATAGGTGGGCAAAAGGCTTTATTCTGGAGGAAATTGTGAAAATGACTACTATTGTAAGGGAATGATTAAAGATGCATTTGAAGGTGAGCATGTGGAGTAGTTAGTAAATCTATATGGGAAAATTCAGCACCAGGGCAAAAGGAGCCCTTCAGTCCCACCTTTAGATTTCTAAAGGCTTCCTCCAAAGCCTTGCACTATTTGGATAATTGAAGGGAAGCTTTCAAAGACAGACAGTGGAGAAAAAGTATCATGGTCTCTTCAAAGTTAGTACCTATGTAGACTCAGTAGCTTTTGAACAGAGTCAAAGGTAAGGAAATCCTTAGACATGCCCAAACAGTAGTGTTTCAGCTAAGGGGATGAAATATTTTTTCCTCAGTGATGAAAAGGAAAGAAATTAATTTATAATAGCTTCTTGCATAACGATCTTGTGTTCCTTGTGAGAAGGCAAATGGCCCATCTATTCCTATTGATGAGGTGTGAGAAAAAGGGGTGAAGGGACGTCCTTTTGGCCAGTTACGGGCTGCATGGAACAATCTACAAAGCCCCCAAAACAAGAAGAGAGGCTTATGGTAAAATGGGTTTATTATAGCCTCAGAGAAGCAGCTTTCTTAGCAGGACAGTTCCAAAATGGGAGAAGTAAAGGTGGGTTATTAGCAAAGATTAGTTAACGTTGAGCATGGCTCAGTGGGCATTTTCCTGATAGGAATTAGCCAAGGTGGGCTTACACTGAGCAGCAACTCAGTGGGCTTTTCCTGGTATAGGAATCAGCAAAGATTGGGGTTCAGAGTCATCCTTTTATTTTGCCTTCTAAGACTACAGTCAGGGGAGACTCAAGAATAGTTTCTATAGAGGGTGGTAGTTATGCCCTAGGCCAAGATTTCTAATTGAATTGCAAGTTTGCTTATGAATAGGTGGTGGGGCCCCTCCTATCTGGACAGGAGGGTTTTTGATATTTGGGGTCTTTCTAGCCCTCCCCTCTACGATCAAGGGACACACAATTAAGGACACAATTTAAATCATTATCATGTTAAAAATCATACTTGAAGGGAATGCTTGTTTGTAAGCATACTATTTTAGGGAATAAAAGTTTCATAGTTTCACTTCAAAACAATATATTATACATTACATATATAATAAAATTATGCTATATAAAAACTATATCCTGCCCATAAGTTAAATATATTATTACCTCCAAGACTGATTCACAGTAACCAAACAGAAATTCAAATACAATTGTTTAGAAGGTGCTATAAATACAATGAAATGGTTGTGATATGCATATATGTTTTGTTTGCAAATGAATGCCCTTTTCAAAACTAAAAGTATCTCTTGACTAAAGGTGAAAAACTGATTTTATTCTATTACCTTATACAATCTGTAATAATGAACAGCGATGTCATCTAGGCGGAGAGCCTCTTTAATATATTTAAGATGTGCCTCAGAGGCAGTTAGTGCAAACTGATCTTTGTGCATGTTTGGAATGTGTTTTAGGATGTAGTCCTTCCCTCTCTTTGTAATAACCTGTTGGAATAAAACAGAGTTCAATATCTATTTGGAGAAATAGAAAAACATACAAACTGTTTCTTTGTTTTTTCCCATTTGCTCTTTTAAATTTAGATGTTTTACTTGGGTTTCCTCATTTGTTTTTTCCAGCAATTATAAAATTAAGAATGATTTCACCTTTTTCATAGTAGTCTTGTCTTTTCATAAGAAAAATTCCAATAAACAGAAATACAAAGTCAAAAATTCTAGCCAATGAAATGTCAAGAAAAAGAACACTAATAATGTCAATATTATTTTCAACATCCACTAAGGCAGACTACATCAACAAAGACATTGTATAGAACTATTACTATCTTCTATTGTTCTCATAACCCTTAAAGTTCTTTAAAGTATATTTGGATTTTAGTATTTCACATGGCATCGTTCTAGTAGTTCTGCATTTTTGCCTCAAAAAAATTAAAAGAAATAACAGCAGCAGTGTGTGAATTGGTGGAAAAATATTCTTTAAAGTTTTAAAACAGTACCTACCCAAGATGGGAAATAAGCCTCTGGCTCAAAATATTTCCCACAGTGCTTATTCCTTTTGAAGTTTCCAAGATCAGCCTGCAATGCAAAAGCAGCCAGCAAGAAGTAGGCCTCCTCTTGAAGCATACACTGGGAGTGAAGAACTTGTTTTTTCAGGTGCCAGTAATAATAATATCTTGCTATTCTATCACTTGGAGAAAAAGTAAAAACAGAACTTGGATATTGATGATCTGGCATGTAAAAACAAAACGAAACAAACAAACAAACAAACAAAAAAAGAAATCTATACGTTTACCAATAGGCTTTTGTTTTTTGTGAATGTCTATTTTCCCCATTGAATAGAAGGTATGTTGCAATAAGCACTTGATTAATGAATACGCAATAGGAGCAGAGCAAGAGTTTAAAACAAAATATTCTAGGTCCAAAAGTGCTTACTTTTTAAGGAAACTCATTTCAATTGAAGGAAGGGGAAGCAAATAAATTTTCTCAGTAAAACTGATTAAGGGAAAGAAGCAGGTCCAGTAAGAGACTCAAGGAGAAAAGAAAGGGTTTAGGACAAGTATGTCTTTGATGAAACTACAGACTCACTTAGGAAGAGTAAAAGAACTGTACCACTGCAATGACGGTTCAGTTTAGATAAGATATATAAAGTGGCCCCACTCAGATAGGCTACATGCCTTTTTCTAGATCTGTTTGGCAGCATTTGAGCAGAAGTGGAAGAGGTACCTTGTAAGAATAAAGCAGGATTAATAGGATCAATAGTAAGAAAAGGAACAAGGGGGATTTCAAGAATAGAGGATGCATGTGTAGTGTTGAACTAGTTTTCTAGAGCATTAGGACTGAGAAGGGAAAAGAGTGTAGACAGTAAGACTGATGTCCTGAAAAAGTACTGAGACAGAAAGATTATAGGTATTAATAATGATGAAGAACAGGTTTAAAAGGAGTAAAGTATTGGAGTAAATCAGAAATATATAACATTCCTATTAAATTAATTCAAAAGTATTAGTTGAGAAAACCAAGTCATAATAAGGATTTCTGCTTTAAGAAAATTTTGTGTTGTTAATGCATAGAAATTTGGACCCTCCTCCCCCCCTTTTAACCATTGTCTCTGTTTTCTTAGTGATACAATTTGTGAGGCTTACCATGTGTTACCTGGGTGACAATGTTAATGGATGATCAAGAAGCTAGAGGATAAAAGTTTTCAAACTGTGTGCACATTTTGATTCAGTAGGCTCACTACTAGGTCTGTACTCAAAAAAATTAAAGAGGAAGAGGACATAAAAGTACAAAAATATTTATAGCAGTCCTTTTTATGATGGCAAACAGTTGGAAACTAAGATTCCTTTAGTTCTATTGAGTAATAGTTGAAAAAACTGTGATCAATAAATAGTACTGTATAACCAATTTTGTCATCAGAATGCCATAAAAAATAATAAAGGGAATGGTTTCAGAGAGAACTGAAAAAGATTGTTTATCAATTTGCTAAGTAAATGGAAAGACAAGAGCAATCTATACAATAATAACACAATTTTAAAGACTTAAGAACTCTGATCAACTGAATTATCAAACATGCTTCTAAGGATACATGTTTTACCTATCTCCTTCCTCAATGGATGAAGACTGAGTCATATCTGAGTCATATTTTTAGTATATGGTCAATACGGACATATGTTTTTCTTTATTTTTCAGTGAAGGAGGTAGTGGAAGAGAATATAAATTTTATTTTAAAAAGTTTAATTAAGAAAAGAGACAAGTGATTTTTGGAAAAAGTCAAGCTTAACTATGTAGTGCTCAAAATAAAGTGTTTATATTTTCTTTTCTTTTCTTCCCTTCCTCACCAACCCCCAGGATGTAAAAATCTTAAAAAGATTTTTTAAAAAATACTTACTATACAGTGTTTTGATTTGTGTTAACCATTTATAAGTCCTAGACAGTTAATTGGTAGATAAATAATATATTTTCCTTTTTTCAGAACTGATTATATTAAATCACAATATTCATAAGAATTTTTGCCATTAAAGAGGAAAGAAGGCTCCACATTTTTCTTTTATTTATTTTTATCTGGAGGGATAGAGATAATGATAGTAACTGGATCTATGATTTCACTGGATTAAAGAAAAACAAATGTGGAGCACACAGGTAAGAAAACTCACTCTGCAATGGAGTGGCACTTTTTCTGAAACTAATAGTCTTAGAAAATGACTTTCCCAAGGTCACACAGCTAGCAGTCAGGAAAACTACTATTCTAAGCTACAAATGGCACAGCATAAAAACAAATACATTTTATTGTCTGTAGCCAAGCAATTCAGCTAAATTCACTTTTCCCATTTTACATGTTTCTTGGGGCATAAAAACAAACAAGTCAACATATGACATTACATTTAGGGGATTATTATTTTTTTTAATTTTTTTTTAATTAAAGCTTTTTATTTGTATAACATATGTATGGGTAGTTCCCCAACATTGATCTTTACAAAGCTTTCCATTACAAATTTTACCCCCAGTCCCCTCCCCTCCCCTAGATGGCAGGAAGTCCACTACATGCTAATAATGTTGAAATGCTTGAGAAGTTATGCAAGAAAAATCCTATCTACAAGAAAAAAAAAAGAATCAGAGAAAGGCAACACAATGCAAGCAAATGTCAATAGAGATCATGAAAATGTTACGTTGTGGTCCATATTTCATTTCCCTGTCTCTGGGTGTATATGGTTTTCTTCAGTGAACAATTGGAACTGGTTTGAGACAATTCTTTGTTGCAGAGAGCCATGTCCATCAGAATTGATCATCATGTAATACTGTTGTTGCTGTGTATGATGATCTCCTGATTCTGTAGGGGATTATTTTTTAAGGAAAATTTTAAGGAAAAACTTTATTTTAAATCATCAATTTCTATGAACTATTTAATGTTCAAAAGTTATTCAGTAATAAAATCCACTAGAAGTAAATTTTTTAAAGATGACCTCCAAATTATAGACCAATCTCCTTAATGAATATTGATGCAAAAAATCTTAAATAAAATATTAGCAAAGAGATTACAGAAAATCATTCCTAGAATAATACACCATGACCAAGTAGGATTTATACCAGGAATGCAGGGATGGTTCAATATTAGGAAAACTATTAACATAATTGACTATATTAATAACCAAACTAACAAAAACCACATGATAATCTCAATAGATGCAGAAAAAGCATTTGATAAAATCCAACATCCATTCCTATTAAAAACATTAGAGAGTAGAGGAATTAAAGGACTTTTCCTTAAAATAGTCGGTAGCATCTATTTAAAACCATCAGCTCGCATCATATGTAATGGTGATAAACTGGAACCATTCCCAATAAGATCAGGGGTGAAACAAGGTTGCCCACTACCACCATTACTGTTCAATATTGTACTAGAAATGCTAGCCTTGGCAATAAGACAAGAAAAAGAGATTAAAGGAATTAGAGTAGGTCAAGAGGAAACCAAATTATCACTCTTTGCAAATGATATGGTCTACTAAGAGAACCCTAGAGAATCAACTAAAAAACTATTAGAATTAATCCACCACTTTAGCAAAGTTGCAGGATACAAAATAAATCCACATAAATCATCAGCATTTTTATACATCACCAACAAAATGCAACAGCAAGAGATGCAAAGAGAAATTCCATTCAAAATAACTATCAATAGTATAAAATATTTGGGAATATATCTGCCAAGGGAAAGTCAGGACCTATATGAGCAAAACTACAAAACACTCTCCACACAAATAAAGTCAGATCTAAACAACTGGAAAAACATCAAGTGCTCTTGGATAGGTCGAGCGAATATAATAAAGATGGCAATACTACCTAAACTAATCTATCTATTTAGTGCTATACCAATCAAACTCCCAAGAGATTATTTAACTGAACTAGAAAAAATAACAACAAAATTCATCTGGAAAAACAAAAGGTCAAGAATTTCAAGGGAATTAATGAAAAAAAATGCAAATGAGGGTGGCCTAGCTGCACCAGATCTAAAACTATATTATAAAGCAGTGGTCACCAAAACCATTTGGTACTGGCTAAGAAACAGAGTAGTGGATCAGTGGAATAGGTTAGGTTCACAGAACAAAATACTCAATGACAATTGTAATCTGGTGTTTGATAAACGCAAAGACCCCAGTTTTTGGGATAAAAACTCACTATTTGACAAAAACTGCTGGGATAATTGGAAACTAGTATGGAAGAAATTAGGCATTGACCCACACCTAACACCACATACCAAGATAAGGTCAAAATGGATTCATGATCTAGGCATAAAGAATGATATTATAAACAAATTAGAACAATGTAGGATGGTTTACCTCTCAGACCTGTGGAGGGGGAAGGAATTTGTGACCAAAGAAGAACTAGAGGTCATCATTAATCACAAAATAGATAAGTTTGACTATATCAAGATAAAAAGTTTTTGTACAAACAAAATGAATGCAGACAAGATTAGAAGGGTAGCAGTAAACTGGGAAAATATTTTTACATCGAAAGGTTCTGATAAAGGCCTCATTTCTAAAATATATAGAGAATTCACTCAAATATATAAGAATTCAAGCCATTCTCCAATTGACAAATGGTCAAAAGATATGAACAGACAATTTTCAGACGAAGAAATTGAAACTATTTCCGGTCACATGAAAAGGTGCTCCAAGTCACTATTGATCAGAGAAATGCAAATTAAGACAACTCTGAGATACCACTACACACCTGTCAGATAGGCTAAAATGACAGGAAATGATAATGATAACTGTTGGAGGGAATGTGGGAAAACTGGGACACTGATACATTGTTGGTGGAACTGTGAACGGATCCAACCATTCTGGAGAGCAATTTGGAGCTATGCTCAAAAAGTTATCAAACTGTGCATACCCTTTGACCCAGCAGTGTTTCTACTGGGCCTATATCCCAAAGAGATTTTAAAGAAGGGAAAGGGACCCACATGTGCAAGAATGTTTGTGGCAGCCCTTTTTGTAGTGGCAAAAAACTGGAAATTGAAAAGATGCCCATCAATTGGAGAATGGCTGAATAAATTATGGTATATGAGTGTTATGGAATATTATTGTTCTGTAAGAAATGACCAACAGGAGGATTTCAGAGAGGATTGGAGAGACTTGCATGAACTGATGCTGAGTGAAATCAGCAGAACCAGGAGAACATTATACACAGCAACAAGACTATACGATGATCAATTTTGATGGACATGGTTCTCTTCAACAATGATGTGATTCAAACCAGTTGTGCTGCGATGAAGATAGTCATATACATCCAGAAAGAGGCCTGTGGGAACTGAGAGTGAACCACAACACAGCATTTTAACGCTTTCTGTGAATATTTCCATGCATTTTGTTTTCCTTCTTAGGTTGTTTTTTTCTTCTCTTTCTAGATCTGATGTTTCTTGTACAGTAAGATAACTGTATAGATATGTATACATGTATTGTATTTGTCATATAATTTATCCTATCTAGATTACCTATCATCTAGGGGTGGGGAGTGGGGGGAAGGAAGGGAAAAGCTTGGGGAAAAAAAATTTTTTTTGCAAAGGTCAATGTTGAAAGGTCACTCATATGTTTTGTAAATAAAAAGCTTTATAAAAAAAATGACCTCCAAATTTAATGCAACCAGTTTAATGTACTGCCTTTACTTATTTGTTCTTCTTTATGACCAACTTGATCCTCAAGTTGCCACACAAGGCAATTTGTGCTCTCATTTCACTAAGTTTTAATGGCAATGGCAAGTTCTCACGCAGTTTTCAAATGAAGAAATCAAAACAATTTATCACCATATTCAAAAAGGCTCTAAATCGTTATTAATCAGGAAAATGCAAATTAAAACAACTTTAAGGTATTATTTAATATGTATCAAATTGGATAAAATGATTGATGGGCAAAGTAACAAATGTTGGAGAGAATGCAGAAAAAAATAGGATCCTGATTCACTGTTGGTAAACAATTTTTTGGCAGAGCAATCTGGAATCATCTCCAAATTGCCTATACCTTTTGATCCACCAATACCATTACTAAGTCTCTTTTCAAAGAACTGATAGTTCTAAAATATAGTAGCATTCTTTGTGGGGGCAAAGAAGCAGAAATGCAGGGATACCTATCAAATATTACTGTGCTATAAGAAACAACTGAGATCAATGAACTTAGAAAAACATAGACTTACACAAACCACAATCTTGTTCTAAGAACAACTTTGACTAGTATTTTTGACTATTATAAATACCTAAATGATTAACTACAAAGGACCTATGAAGGAAGATGCTGTGTCCAGAGAAAGAAATAATAAAGAAAAACATATACAAAATTATTTTACAACAAAATGTTAGAAAAGTTGGGTATGATAGATCTTTGGAGAGAATTAAATGGAGACAGAAAGGAGTTTACTTTTTTCTCAGTTTATGGCACTTATACAAAAACTGACCATGTGTTAGGGCATAAAAATCTCAAAATCAAATGCTCAAAGGCAGAAATAATAAATGCATCTTTCTCAGATCATGATGCAATAAAAATCACATGCAATATAAAGCCAGGGGAAAATAGACCAAAAAGCAATTGAAAACTAAATAATCCCATCCTAAAGAATGAATGTGTGAAAAAGCAAATTATAAGCACAAATACTAATTTCATCCAAGAGAATGACAATAATGAGACAACATACCAAAATTTGTGGGATGCAGCCAAAGCAGTAATAAGGGGAAACTGTGTATCTCTAAATGCTTACTTGCATAAATTAGAGAAAGAGAAAAATCAATGAATTGGGCTTGCAGCTAAAATACCTAGAAAAAGAACAAATTAAAAACCCCCAATCAAATACCAAACTTGAAATTCTAATAATAAAAGGGAAGATGATTAATAAAATTCAAAGTAAAAAAAACACTACTGAATTAATAAATAAAACCAAAAGCTAGTTTAATGAAAAACCCAACAAAATAGATAAACCTCTAGTTAATTAGATTAGAAAAAGGAAAGAACAAAATCAAATTGCTAGTCTCAAAAATGAAAAAGAGAATATTCCCATAATGAAGAGGAAATTAAAGCAATAAGTAGGAGTTACTTTGCCCAACTTTATGCCAATAAATTTGATAACCTAAATGAGATGGAGGAATACTTATAAAAATATAAATTACCCAGATTAACAGAAGAGGAAAAAAATTATTTAAGTAGTCCCATTTTATTTTTTTTAAATTTTATTTTATTTGCATAACATATGTGTGGGTAATTCTTCAACAATAACCCTTACATAGCTTTCCGTTACAAATTTTTCCCCCCAACTCCCCACCCCTCCCCTAGATGGCAGGATATCCACTACATGTTAATTATGTTAAAATATTGGCAAATCGAATATATGTATACATATTTCCAAACTTATCATTGTTGTGCAAGAAAAATCTTATCTACACAAACGATATATCAGATAAAGGAAACACAATGTAAGCAAACATCAATCAAGGAGTATGAGAATGTTATGTTGTGGTCCACATTTCACATCCCTCTCTCTGGGTGTATATGGCTTTCTTCAGTGAACAATTGGAGGTGGTTTGAAACATTTCATTGTTGAAGAGAGCCATGTCCATCAGAATTAATCGTCATATAGTACTGTTGTTGCCGTGTATAATGATCTCCTGGTTCTGCTCATTTCACTCAGCATCAGTTCATGTAAGTCTCTCCAGGCCTCTCTGAAATCATCTTGCTGGTCATTTCTTACAGAACAATAATATTCCATAATATTCATATACCATAATTTATTCAGCCATTCTCCAATTGAAGGGCATCTATTCAATTTCCAGTTTCTAGCCACTTAAGTAGTCCCATTTTAGAAAAAGAAATAGACCAAGCTATTAATCAACTCCCTAAGAAAAAAATCCCCAGGACCAGATGGATTTACATGTGAATTCTAACAAACATTTAAAGAAAAATTAACTCCAATACTATATAAACGATTTGAAAAAATAGGGAACAATGGACCCCTACAAAATTCCTTTTATGACACAGACATGGTACTGATACCTAAACCAGTCAGGACAAAAACAGAAGGAAATTCATAGGCCAATCTCCCTAA
This sequence comes from Myrmecobius fasciatus, assembly GCA_023553655.1. Taxonomy (NCBI): domain Eukaryota; kingdom Metazoa; phylum Chordata; class Mammalia; order Dasyuromorphia; family Myrmecobiidae; genus Myrmecobius; species Myrmecobius fasciatus. Next base: position 59,853 of record JAJPUD010008452.1, on the reverse strand, counting down.
TGAATACTGATGAAAAAAGTTTTACTAATATTGAACCATCCCTGCATTGCTGATATAAATCCTACTTGGTCACGGTGTATTATCCTGGGGATGATTTTCTGTAATCTCTTTGCTAATATTTTATTTAAGATTTTTGCATCAATATTCATTAGCATAATTAGCATAACTGACTATATTAATAACCAAATTAACAAAAAAAAATCTCAATAGATGGAGAAAAAGCATTTGATAAAAGACAACATCCATTCCTATTAAAAACACTAGAGAATACAGGAATAAATGGACTTTTCCTTAAAATAGTCAGTAGCATCTATTTAAAATGATCTGCTAGCATCATATGTAATGGTGATAAAACTGGAACCATTCCCAATAAGATTAGGGGTGAAACAGGGTTGCCCATTATCACCATTACTATTCAATATTGTATTAGAAATGCTAGCTTTGGCAATAAGACAAGAAAAAATAGATTAAAGGAATCAGAGTAGGTAATTAGGAAACCAAATTATTACTCTTTGCAGATGATATGATGGTCTACTTAGAGAACCCTAGAGAATCAACTAAAAAACTATTACAAATAATCCACAACTTTAGCAAAGTTGCAGGATTCAAAATAAATCCACATAAATCATAAGCATTTTATACATCACTAACAAAATCCAACAGCAAGAGATACGAAGAGAAATTCCATTTAAAATAACTGCCGATAGTATAAAATATTTGGGAATCTATCTGCCAAGTAAAAGCCATGAACTATATAAGCAAAACTACAAAACACTCTACATAAATAAAGTCAGATCTAAACAACTGGAAAAATATCAAATGTTCTTCCATAGGTTGAGCAAATATAATAAACATGACAATAGTATCTAAACTAATCTAATTTATTTAGTGCTATACCAATCAAACTCCCAAGAAATTATTTTACTGACCTACAAAAAATAACAACAAAATTCATTTGGAAGAACAAAAGGTCAAGAATTTCAAGAGAATTAATGGGGGGGGGGAAGAAAATCAAATGAAGGTACCCTAACTAACTGTACCAGATCTAAAACTATATTACAAAGCAGTAGTCATACTTGCATAAACTGATGCTGAGTGAAATGAGCAGAACCAGGAGATCATTATACACGGCAACAACAATACTATATGATGATCAATTCTGATGGACATGGCTCTCTTCAACAATGAAATGTTTCATACCAGTTCTAATTTTTCAGTAAAGAAGGCCATATACACCCAGAGAGAGGGATATGAGATATGGACTACAACATAACATTTTCATGCTCTCCATCGATGTTTACTTGCATTGGGTTTCCTTTTTCAGATATTTTTTGTTTATATAGATATGACTGTTCTTGCACAGCAAGATAAATATGGAAATATGTATACATATATTCAACTTGTCAAATATTTTAATATATTAACATATAGTGGACTTCCTGCCATCTAGGGGAGGGGAGGGGAACAGGGGGTAAAATTTGTAACGAAAAGCTTTGTAATGGTCAATGTTGAAGAACTACCCATACATATGATATGCAAATAAAAAGCTTTAATAAAAAAAAAAAAGAAAGAAAAAAAACAAAGCAGTGGTCATCAAAACCATTTGGTACTGGCTAAGAAACAGAAGAGTTGATTAGTGGAATAGGTTAGGTTCACAGGACAAAATAGTCAATCACTATTTGACAAGAACTGTTGGGAAAATTGGAAACTAGTATGGCAAGAAACTAGGCACTGACCTACACCTAACACCGTATACCAAGATAAGGTCAAAATGGATCTATGATCTAGACATAAAGAATGATATTATAAACAAATTAGAAGAACATAAAATAGTTTACCTCTTAGATCTGTGGAGGAGGATGGAATTTGTGACCAAAAAAGAACTAGAGATCATTATTGATCATAAAATAGATAATTTGATTATATTAAGTTAAAAAGTTTTTATACAAACAAAACTAATGCAGAAAAGATTAGAAGTAAAGCAATAAGCTGAGAAAACATTTTTACATTCGAAGGTTCTAATAGAGGCCCCATTTCTAAAATATAGAGAGAATTAACTCAAATTTATAAGAATTCAAGCCATTCCCCAATTCATAAGTGGTCAAAGGATATGAACAGACAATTTTCAGATGAAGAAATTGAAACTATTTCTACTCATATGAAAAGGTGCTCCAAATCACTACTGATCAGAGAAATGCAAATTAAGACACCTCTGAGGTACCACTACACACCTGTCAGATTGGCTAAGATGACAAGAAAAGATAATGACGAATGCTGGAGAAGATGTGGGAAAACTGGGACACTGATACATTGTTGGTGGAACTCTGAACAGATCCAACGATTCTGGAGAGCAATCTGGAACTATGCTCAAAGAGTTATCAAAGTGTGCATACCCTTTGACTCAGCAGTGTTTCTACTGGGCTTATATCCCAAAGAGATCTTAAAGGAGGGAAAGGGTCCCACATGTGCAAGAATGTTTGTGGCAGCCCTTTTTGTAGTGACTAGAAACTGGAAACTGAAGGGATGCCCATCAATTGGAGAATGGCTGAACAAATTATGGTATATGAATGTTATGGAATATTGTTCTGTAAGAAATGACCAGCAGGATGATTTCAGAGAGGCCTGGAGAGACTTGCATGAACTGATGCTGAGTGAAATTAGCAGAACCAGGAGATCATTATGCACGGCAACAAGACTATACAATGATCAATTCTGATGGACATGGCTCTCTTCAACAATGAAATGTTTCAAACCAGTTCCAATTGTTCAGTGATGAAGAAAGTCATATACACCCAGAGAGAGGCCTGTGGGAACTGGGTGTGGACCACAACATAGCATTTTCATGCTTTCTGTTGACGTTTGTTTACATTTTGTTTTCCTTCTCAGGTTTTTTTTTCTTTCTAAATCCAATTTTTCTTGTGCAGCAAGTTAACTGTACAAATATGTATACATATATTGGATTTATCATATATTTTAACATATTTAACATGTATTGGACTACCTGCCATCTAGGGGAGGAGGTGGGGGAAGGAGGGAAAAATTTGGAACAGAAATTTTTGCAAACCCATGCATATGTATTGTAAATAAAAAGCTTTAACAAAAAAAATGAAATGAAAAAATTATTTTACACATAATAAGACACCTCTTACACATACATATATACATATACATACACACATAAACAAATGTATACAGACACACATGCCCTTATTTGGGAGTCATCTCTAAGGTGAGGAAGAAGAAAAAGGGAAGGAAAAAAAGAAAATTACATAATAACTTTGTTATATATTTAAAAGGAATAGCAAATTATGCATAACAGACTGGCAGTTTTATATGTAATAATTTTTTCTATTCTACTGTTATAAAAATGCTTGTTTTATTTCTCAAGGTCAGAATAAAATAAAATAAAAATTTTAAATGCAAGGAAGCTGAGATCAAATGAGTAAGGCCCAGAATATGACTTGCCCAGTGTCACAGAGGTAGTATAAGCAGCGAGTATTTGAAACCAGGTCTTCTAATTTCGAATCTAGTACTACTTCTCCTGTATCATACTGCTTCAGATTATTTGTCTTCATCATTTTCTTTACAGAAATATATGAAAAAAACTATTATTTCCTCAGTAATACCTGATGTAACAAATTATCCACAGAGCCATAGCCACCATGATCTATAATTTAGTGGTTGAATCCCAGGGAATTGGCTGAGACTATGAATTAAATGACTTGTTCGGGATCACACAAGTATCAGAGATTAGGTTGAAGCCAATTATTTAGTTTTTGTTTTTTTGTTTTTTGTTTTCAGATTCCAAGCTCTTATTTACTCCAGGAGGAAAAAAAAATTCATTAGGGAGGAAATGCAATATAACAGAATGTGCATTAGGCTTGGAATGAGAAGACATATTTATGTTAATGTTCTGCCATTTACTAATTATGTAGCTTTAAGGCTGTGAGAAATGAAGTGATTTGTTCAAGTTTCCTTATCTATTTGTAAAATGAGGATATGATTCAATTCATTAGGTATTTATAAAGTACCTTCCATGTGTCGGGATAGAAAAGCAAAAAACACAAAGTATTCACTCTGAAAGAGTTTACATTCTGCTAGTGTATTATACAAAATATAAAATCAAATATAAAATAATTAGGGAAACGAGTTTACTAACAACTAGTTAAAAGTGAGGAGGTAAATAAATCAGCAAAAATGTTATGCAGGAGATGGTATTTATTCTGAACTCTGAATGGTAAGAAGGAAAAGCACTCCATGCCCTCTGCATGGAGGGAGGAGATAGAATATTATTTATGTGGAATAGTAAATGGTAGAGGATGGATGGTAAAGGTTACCAAATAGCTGGTACACATCTATTTCAAAGGACTACTGTAAGGTCTTGGCATTTATTCAACATTATAATCATAATGGGAAGAGTAATTTTCTTATTATGGCAAAAGCACATATTTTGCCTTTCCTGTCAACAACCCACAAACAGTAGCTATTACCATTTAGAATAAATAGCTGCTTTCAGAATGAATTATTCTTTTTTTTGCTAAAATGATATATTTTTAAAAGGGTCAAATGAGAACATACATTAATTGCTTTATAAATTTTGAAAGCAAAACATAAAAATCATAAAGTATTAATCCACAATGATAGGTTATAGGTAATTTTTCTGCTAATTTTAAAGGATCAAATAAAAAGAGACTATGTACTTTGTAAACCTGTAAAGCAAAATAATAAATATCAGCTATTACTGTCACAATTCATGCATTTCATCTTCAGTGTAACATGAAATTATAGTTGTAACTTTCAAAAGTTCTATCTTTCAAATGGCTGACTTGTTCTTGAAAACTGGAATATACAAATTATAATAAATTATAAAATCTAAATTATAATTATTACAAATTCATTAGGTTATCAGAGTTAACATTTGAAAATTTTATGTGATTGTTTTTTAAACAAGACAGAAATTTTAAAAATGGGCTATTTGGGGAGCAACTAAGTGGCGCACTGGATAGAGCATCAGCCCTGAAGTCAGGAGGACCTGAGCTCAAATGTACTCTCAGACACTTAACATTCCCTAGCTGTGTGACCCTGGGCAAGTCACTTAACCTCAATTGCCTCAGCAAAAAAAAAAAAAAAGGCTATTTTTTCCATACCTTATTAACCTGCCATTTTCCACATAATATTGTACCCGAAAGTGAATGATCATTGGAGGACCAAACTGGTCAATACCCTAAAATAAACAGACATATATGTCATTTGGAGATAGAGTAAAATAAGGTGAGATTCTTTTAAAAGAAGAAGCTTCAAAAACTGAAAAGGTCAAAAAATCACCTTGATTATCATATGAGAGTTAATGATTGCCAAAATGAAGTCAATTATCATTTATAAATACCATGTATTATTAAATACAGAAAAATCAAACAGTCAAAAAATTTTAAAAAGTCATACATTACCATTCCTAACATATCACTTAACTCTAAAATTAAAATCTGCTGTGCTCTTTTTATGGAAGAGTTCAAAAGCAATGTCTCTCAATGATAAGTTTACAAGTTATTTTTTGTTAAAGTGATAGTTTCGAAAAATTCTAACAGTCCTAATATTAGTAGTAGACTAATGATAATTAAATAATCTGGAATGTATAATTTTAATAATATAATTCATTTCCATTTCATTCACAACTATAGGAGGCCCTGTTTTACTTTCTCTACAGCTACATTTGAAATGGTGAGTTAAATGAAAATAATTTGGTTCATGGATATAATCTCACTAAAGTGATTTCTTATTACCATACCTTGCTGGCTTCTTTCTTCCATTCTTTTGGACAATATTTATAAAGTTTCTGTGATAACTCCATGTAAATATGCTCATTATCTGTATCAAAAAATAGGAGAGAAAGAAGGTAAAAAACAAGTAAATTTTTAAAAATTAATATACAAAAAAATTTAAAACTAATGTTAGGCATATTTACATGCACCATAATTACTATGAAATACTATACTAAAATATTTTAAAAGATATCTTAAGATAATATCAATGAAGATGTTTGGATTTCTGTTTTATGAAGGAGAGGACATGTTGCTATTTTGGAAATGCTACTGTAATTTGCAGCAACTTTTGAATTCTCCCTACTTTGGAAAGGGACCCACATGTGCAAAAATGTTTGTGGTAGCCCTTTTTGTAGTGGCAAGAAACTGGAAATTGAAAAGATGCCCATCAATTGGAGAATGGCTGAATAAATTATGGTATATGAATGTTATGGAATATTATTGTTCTATAAGAAATGACCAACAGGAGGATTTCAGAGAGGATTGGATATTTGCATGAACTGATGCTGAGTGAAATCAGCAGAACCAGGAGAACATTATACACAGCAACAAGACTATACGATGATCAGTTTTGATGGACATGGTTCTCTTCAACAATGATGTCATTCAAACCAGTTGTGCTGCGATGAAGATAATCATATACATCCAGAGAGAGGCCTGTGGGAACTGAGAGTGAACCACAACACAGCATTTTAACGCTTTCTGTGAATATTTCCATGCATTTTGTTTTCCTTCTTAGGTTGTTTTTTTCTTCTTCTCTTTCTAGATCTGATGTTTCTTGTGCAGTAAGATAACTGTATAGATATGTATACATGTATGGTATTTGTCATATAATTTATCCTATTTAGCATGTATTAGATTACCTGTCATCTAGGGGTGGGGGTGGGGGGCAGGAGGGGAAAAGCTTGGGAAAAAAAAGTTTTTGCAAAGGTCAATGTTGAAAGGTCACTCATATGTTTTGTAAATAAAAAGCTTTATATCAAAAAAAAAAAAAGAATTCTCCCTACTTTTCTTTTATGTAAGTAAAACAGGTATATCAGTAATTAGGATGAGCTTTTACAACATGTTTTTATTAATATCTTCTGCTTCTTTTTGTACCTTTTTATTTTCAAAATACATGTAAAGACAGTTTTCAACATTCACCCCTGGAAAAACGTTGTGTTCCAAATTCTTCTCCTTCCTTCCTCCCCAAACAGTTAGCAATCCAATATGTGTTAAACATGTACAAGTACATGTTTAACATATACTGGATTCTATACATATTTCTATATACAATTCTATGCATATTTCCACATTTATCATGGAGCACAAGAAAAATCACATCAAAAAAGGAAAAAAATGAGAAAAAAACAAAAAGCAAGCAAACAACAAAAAAGGTGAAAAAACTATGTTGTGATCCCCATAGTCCTCTCTGTGGATGCAGATGTCTCTCTTCATCACAAGTCTTGGAATTGGCCTGAATCACCTCATTTTGAAAAGAAGCACCACCATCAGAATTGATCATTTCATAATCTTTCTATTGCTGTGTACAATGCTCTCTTGGTTGTACTCATTTCACTTAGCATCAGTTCATGTAAAACTCTCCAGGTCTTTCTGAAATCATCTTCTTCTCATAGAACAATAATATTCCATAATATTCTTATACCACAGTTTATTCAGCCATTCCCAACTGATGGGCATTCACTCAGTTTCCAGTTGTTTGCCACTACAAAAAGGGCTGCTACAAACATTTTTGCACATATGTGTCTTTTTCCCTTTTTTAATGATCTCTTTAGGATACAGACTCAGTAGAGACACTGCTGGATCAAAGGGTATGCACAGTTAGATAACTTTTTTGCCATAGCATTTTGTTCTCCAAAATGGTTGGTTCACAACTCCACCAACAATGTATTAGTGTCCCAGCTTTCCCACATCCCCTCAGACACTGATCATTATCTTTTCCATCTTAGCTAATCTACCACATTTCTAAAATATAGAGAGAATAGACTTAAATGTATAAGAATTCAAGCCATTCTCCAATTGATAAATGGTCAGAGGATATAAAGATTTCAGATGAAGAAATTAAAACCATTTCTACTCATATGAAAAAATGCTATAAATCTGATCAGAGAAATACAAATTAAGACAACTCTGAGGTATGACTACATACCCCTAAGACTGGCTAAAATGGCAGGAAAAGATAATGATCAATGTTGGAGGGGATGTGGGAAAACTGGGACACTGATACATTGCTGGTGGAACTGTGAACGGATCCAACCATTCTGGAGAGCAATTTGGAGCTATGTCCAAAGGGCCATCAAACTGTGCATTTCTTTTGATGCAGCGGTGTCTATACTGGGCCTATATTCCAAAGAGATTACAAAAAAGAGAAAAGGACTCATATATGCAAAAATGTTTGGAGCAGCCCTTTTTGTAGTGGCAAAGAACTGGAAACTGAGTGGATGCCCATCAGCTGGGGAAATGGTTGAATAAATTATGGTATATGAACATTATAGGATATTATTGTTCTATAAGAAATGATCAGCAGGATAATTTCAGAGAGGCCTGGAGAGACTTACATGAACTGATGCTAAGTGAAATGAGCAGAACCAAGAGATCATTATACACAGCAACAAGATTATATGACAATCAATTCTGATGAACATGGCTCTCTTCAACAATGAAATGATACAAAGCAGTTCCAATTGTTCAGTGATGAAGAGAGCCCTCTACATTCAGAGAAAGGACTGTGGGGACTGAGTGTGGATCACAACATAGTATTTTCACTTTTTTATTGGTGTTTACTTGCATTTTGTTTTCTTTCTCTTTTTTTGTTTTTGATCTGATTTTTTGTGTGTAGCATGATAATTATAGAAATATGTATAGAAGAATTGCCATTTTTCACTTATATTGGATTGCTTGCCATCTTGAGAAAAGATAGGGGGACGAAGGGAGTAAAAAAAAAAAAGAATACAAGTGTGAATGTAGAAAACTATGCACGTGTTTTGAAAATAAAAAGCTTTAATTAAAAAAAAAAAAAAAACCTTAGCCAATCTTAAGAGA
>JAJPUD010008452.1:0-23031 GCA_023553655.1 Myrmecobius fasciatus | reverse complement strand
TTCTCTCCTTTCCTCCCTCTCCATCCTGCCCATTGAAAAGACAAGCAATTTGGTATAGGTTATACATGTATAATCATGTAAAACATTTCCATAGTAATCATGCTGTGAAAGAAAAATAGATAACCCCCCCAAAAAACCCTCAAAAAAATAAAGAAGGTCAAAAAAAGTGTGCTTCAGTTTGTATTTATGCATCATCAGTTCCTGCTCTGGGAATAAACAAAAAACAAAAGGTAAAAACACTATGTTTTGATTCAGTCTCCATAAATTCATTTTCTGGGTGCAGATGGCTTTTCCCATCCCAGGTCTATTGGAATTGCCTTAAATCACTTCATTGCTGAGAAGAGCCAAGTCCCATCACAGTTGATCACCACATAATCTTGTTGCTGTGTACAATGTTAACTTGTTTTACTCACTTCAGTTAGCTATCAGTTCATGCAAGTCTTTCCAGGCTTTTCTGAAATCAACCTGTTCATGTCTTAAAGAATAATACTATTCCATTATAATTATATACTATAACTTATTCAGCTATTCTCTAGCTAATAGTTTCCAGTTATTGACTATAAAAAGAGCTGCAATAAACATTTTTGCATATGTGGGTCCTTTTCCCTTTTTTATGATCTCTTTGTGATATAGCCCCAGTAGAGACACGATTGGATCAAGGATATATACACAATTTGATAGCCTTTTGGGCATAGTTGCATAATGGTTGAATCAGTTCACAACTCCACCATTCATGTCTCATTTTTCCTCATATCACTTTCAAACATTTGTCATTTTCCTTTTCTTTCCTATTAGCCAATTTAAATAGGTATGAGTTGGTATTTCAGAATCATTTTAATTTGCATTTCTCCAGTCAGTAGTAAATTAGAGCATTTTTTCATATGTCTGTCATAGCTCTGATTACTTCATCTGAAATATATCTTTTGATGATCAGTTTTAGGGAATGGCTCTTTTGTACATTTGTCTCAGTTATATATTTGAGAAATGAGACTTTTGTCAGAGAATTTTGCTTCAATTTTTTTTTATTTACCATTGCTAACTATTTCCTTCCAGTTTATTCCCCCTAGCTCATTTATTCTCTCCCCCTCTTCTTCTCTCTCCCCTTTCACCCCATCCTTCCTCAAGTATTTTACTTCTGACTGTCCCTCTCTCAGTATGCCTTCCCTTCTCCACCCCTTTCCCTGATTTCCTTTCCCTCCTACTTTATTGTATGGCAAGGTAAACGTGCATTTATCTCCTCTTTGAGTCAGTTCTAATTAGAAGAAAATTTACTCATTTTTCCTCACATTCCCCCCTTCCCCTCTGCCTAAAAGCTTTTTCTTGCTTCTTTTATGGAGATAATTTACCCCATTCTCTTTTCCCTTTCTCCCAGTACATTCTTGCCTCATCTCTTAATCTTATTAAAGATGTCATTTCTTCATATTCACTTCATACCCATGCCCTCTGTCTATATATACTTCTTATAACTACCCAGTAATGTTAAAGTTCTTATGAGTTACAAGTAGCATATTCCCATGTCGAAATGTAAAAAGTTTAACCTTATTAAGTCCCTTATGATTTCTCTTTCTTCTTCATATTTTTATGCTTCTCTTGCATCTTGTATTTGAAAGTCAGATTTTCTATTCAGCTGTGGTCTTTTCATCAAAAATGCTTGAAGATCCTCTATTTCATCAAATATCTTTTTTTCCCTTGAAGAATTATATTCAGTATTGCTAAATAAGTGATTCTTGGATTTAATCCTAGCTCCAGCTCTTTGAAATATCATATTGCAAGCCCTCTGATCCTTTAATGTAGAAACTGCTAAATCTTGTGTTATTTTAACACAATATTTATTTATTTTTATTTTTTATTAAAACTTTTTATTTGCAAAACATGTATGGGTAATTTTTCAACATTAACCCTTACAAAGCTTTCTGTTACAAATTTTCCCCCCTAGTCCCCACCTCTCCCCTAAATGGCAGGATATCCACTACATGTTAATTATGATAAAATAATTAACAAATTGAATATATGTATACATATTTCCACACTTATTGTTTTGCAAGAAAAATCATATCTACAAGAAAGAAATATCAGATAAAGGAAACACAATGTAAGCAAACATCAGTCGAGAGTATGAAAATGTTATGTTGTGGTCCACATTTCATATCCCTCCCTCTGGGTGTATATGGCTTTCTTCACTGAACAATTGGAAGTGGTTTGAAATATTTCATTGTTGCAGAGAGCCATGTCCATCAGAATTGATCATCATATAGTCTTGTTGTTGCCATGTATAATGATCTCCTGGTTCTGCTCATTTCACTCAGCATCAGTTCATGCAAGTCTCTCCAGGCCTCTCTGAAATCATCCTGCTGGTCGTTTCTTATAGAACAATAATATTCTATAACATTTGTATACCATAATTTGTTCAGCCATTCTCCAATTGATGGACATCCATTCAGTTTCCAGTTTCTAGCCACTACAAAAAGGGCTGCCACAACATTCTAGCACATGTAACACAATATTTAAATTTTTTAAGTTTCTGGCTGCTTGCAGGGTTTTCTCCTTGACTTGGGGAGCTATCATATGATTTTGGCTATCATATTCATGAGAGTTTTAATTTTGGAATCTCACTCAGGAAATGATTGTGGATTTCTTCCAATTATTTCTATTTTAACCTCTAGTTCTAGAATATCAGGGCAGTTTCCCTTGATAATTTCTTGAAAGATGATGTCTAGGCCCTTTTTTGATCATGACTTTCAGGTAGTTCAATAATTTTTATACTGTCTCTCCTGGATGTATTTTTTAGGTTGTTTTTCCAAGGAAATATTCTATATTGTCTTCTAGTTTTTCATTCTTTTGATTTTATTTTTTTTCTTTATTTCTCATAAAGTCATTAGCTTCCATTTGCTCAATTCTTGTCTCATGTAAAAGATTTGTCACCTGTTTCCTAAGTTTGCCCTTCTTGGATAGTAATTTCTCTCAAAGAAGATACTTGTTGAGTAAGCTGAAAAACTTCATTATTCTTTGTATTTTCTCCTTTAGGACTTATTGTAAAGGAAATCAGTTCTTCCACATCTAGCTCTTCAGAAACAGTAGTGAAACTGCATGGCCAAAGCACTGATTCTCTTCCACAGGTATGTGATCAAAAATAGTTATAAAGCTGGTCCTCAAAGTATAGCAACTAAGGAAATTACCCAAAATAAGCAGCAACAAAAATTCTAAACCACTTTCTGTTTGGAATGGTTTCATTTTCTATTATTTCCTTTGAGATTTTTTTAAATTTACTTGAAATGCCTATATCTTTCTTGATTATTATATTGCCCTTATCAGAGAAAAGAAATCTATGGTCTGAGGTCATCAATTTATATCTAGTTCCTTTGTCAATATTATTATGGCTGTTAATAATGACACATTCTAGAGAATTACCCCTAAAAGTTATTCTGGTTAGTTTTGAAGAACTGTAAATAGTAACTTATGCAGTAGTCACGATTTCAAAAGGCAACTGACAATAATAGTCTAAAACCCAGAATTCTTTTTCCTCTTTTGTCCCTTTTTCTTCATACCAATTAATTGACAATACTATGTAATTTTTTCCTTTTTTTTTACATTAGGACATTTTTAGGTAATAAAACAAGCATTTTCATAACAAAGTACAATGCAAAAGGTTATTGTCCATGTACAAAACTATAAATCTACTAAGTATAATTTATTATTCCTTTCAAATACACAACAAAATTACCATGTAAATTTCTTTTTTTTCCCCTTATCCTCACCACACTATCCTCCTATCCTCCCTAGGTGTCCTTTTCATACCTCACTGCAGATATGGCTATCATTAAACACAAATAGATAGGGATGTGTAGGTATGTGGAACTATTCTATACATATATATAAATTTTTTTCTCTGGATACAGATATTATTTTTATATGTCCTTTTATGTTTAATTTGGGTATTTATAATAGTCAAAGTAACTTATTCACTCAATCTTAAAAGATTATTGTTACTGTACAGTGTTCTTTGGTTTGGCTGATTTCACTCTATTACTTCATGAAAATCTTTTCCATGTTTTTTCTAAGATAATTGAGCTCATTATTTCTTATAACATAGTGGTATTCCATTACTATCACTTATCACAACTTGTTCAGCCATTCCCCAATTGATGGGCAGTTTCCAGTTCTTTGCTACCACAGAGAGAGTTGATATAAATATTTTAGAACATATCGGTTCTTTTCCTTTTTCTCTAATCATCTCTGGAAATAGACCTAAAAATAATGGTGTTACTGCATCAAAGGGTGTAGGTAGTTTAATAACTCTTAGTGAAAAATTCCAGATTGCTTTCCAAAATGGATCAGTCCACGAACAATGATTAGTGTTCCAATTTTTCTGCATCCTCTTCAACATTTTTTGATTTCCCCTTTGGCCAATCTGGTAATACTATGTAATTTTTAAAAAATTATTTTTGTACTTTTCCATGAAGTTCTTATAAATTGTTTTATTTTACCTTAATTTTACAGGAAAACATCTGTATTAATTTATTTATGACTCATAATTGAACTTGTTCTTTGGGTCAATGGCCCTTAAGAGGAAAGAAGGTTCTCTAAACATTACATAGGAGAACAATATACTGTTTTAACTCAGTGTGTTAAAGAATGAATAAAATAAATGAAGAATGACAAGAAGAGCTAAAGGGGAATTAAGTTATTTGATCATGGACCAAGAATTGGGTGGAAAGGGTACAAGTCCTAGTGAGAAGATGGAGGTGGGTGTACTCTGGGGGGGGGATATATAGAGGAGATGGAAATAGGAAATAAAATGAAATCTATCTGGGGCTTGTGTGAGGTACCCCCAAGAGATGAGTAAGTTAAAAGAAGTTTATTATTCATTTAAAATTATAATTATCTAGGACTTTGAAATTTGTAGAGTGCTTTCCTCATATTATCTTTCATTTCATAAAGAGGAAATAGACTCAGGGAGATTGTGCCTTCCTCAAAATAGCCCAAATAATATGTGTCAGAGGTAGGATTCAGGCCCAGGCTGCTCACCAATCTTGCACTATTGCATTCTACCTCTTGCGTTTTTATTTTATTAGTGATCATACAGTGAAGTAGGCATATTTAACTATATGATATGTAGAAAAAAAAAAGAAAAATAGCAGTTTAAATAGTGCCTGCTTTTTCACTCTGAATTTATACCCTGGAGTGAACTAGCTATATAATCACATCTAAGTGTGAAGACATTTTTAAGAGTATTTTTTCCCCTAATCATAAGCCTTTTTGCACATTAAACTTTACCTAGTTTTGTTTTTTTTTCTTTTCCTAGAAGGTTTGGTTCCTACCAGTCTCCATATCAATAACTTAGCTAGTTAGCATGAAAATTAAAATTTATATTGTACTACTTATGTAGCAGTGATTTTAAATTCAACTGCTCTCTAATATAGCATGCCTTCTTGATCTTTATTTGTGTCATGCATTCTTTTTGACAGTCTGGGAAATCCTCCTTTTCAGACTAATGTTTTTAAATGCATTTAAATCCTACACATATGATTATAAGAGGAAATTAATTGTATTAAAATATATATTAAAGCATTTTTTAAAATAAGTTGACAAATTCCAAGTTAAGTTGTTCTTCTTTAAAGAGACTCTCTATTCTCTTTCCAATTACAACTGATTAAGGATACTGTTCTGTATTTTATGGCTGATTTGAAGGATAATGCTAACTATTACTGATTTTTTTAAATACCAGAATTTTAGAATCTTTCTGTATCCAAGATTCCCCTCCAAAATGTGGCTTGTACAAAAAACCTAGGCATGATTTTTATGTTACAGAGAAAAATAGGCATTTGTACATATACATATATGTACATATACATATACACATGTATGTATATCTATTTCCCTTTCAAAGAGATCTCATTTTAGAAGGAAAACCTACATTTGGACCTCTAAGGTATATCCTAATACGGAACATTACTTAATAATTATGACATTAGACATCTTCATTGTGTTTTAATTAACAGAAATGTCACAAATTAATAATTAACATTAATATTATTACAAAATTTATTAATAAATCTAAGGGCTTGGTTGAAAATGTGTCTGCAACGCTTAAATTTTTTGCTTAGTTAATTTTTTTTAGGCCAACCACACTGACATTCCTATTTCTTAGGATACTTGCCTGGTAAAGCACTTGAGATAATGATTTACTGTTGGTTCATGGTTGGTCTACTCAAGCCACAATTCTGCTTTTCGAAAAGGCATGAAGGACTGTCGTGTATCCTGACATTTGTTGTCTTTTTTTCCATCAAATAGCAAATCTTGGATACGTTTTCTAAACAACTATTTTTCCCTAGATATCCTATTATAGTTCTACTTTTTCTGGATTTATATAAACATTAAAAATGTTTTATTGTAGTTATTTGTTTATACTATGTTTTGAGTTAATGGAATCTGTAAGATCATTCAGTCAGTATAGGCTAGATATAGTCTTTATTCTAATCACAGTTTTCTCAGTTTTTGAGAGGTGACTCCATTGTTGTTAATTGGTATTAACATATTTTGTCTTTATAAAGCAAAGAGCATTAATTATTATAATCTATGGGGTATTTTGCAGGCTATCTGTCGAAAACCAAAGACTTCTACTGATCGACATAGCTTGAGTCTGGATGATATCAGACTTTACCAAAAAGACTTTTTGCAGATAGCAGGTCTGTGTCAGGACACTGCTCAGAGTTACACTTTCGGATGTGGTCATGAACTAGATGAAGACAACCTCTATTGTAATAACTGCTTGGCTCAGCAGTGTATTAACATTCAAGACACTTTCCCAGTCAAAAGAACAAGCAAATATTTCTCTTTGGATCTCACCCATGATGAAATACCAGAATTTGTGGTTTAAAACAACAGGAGTACAGCAGGAATGCTGCTTCAAAAGAGAGATTATTCAAGTTAATTCTTCTTGTTTTAAGTGTTGTTGTGCCATATTTCTCCTGCTTACTTTCTCATACATTCCCTCCCACCCTACACTCTTTCCCACTATATATAATTTTCCTCCTAATGATATAAATGCATATCAAACTTTGTAAAGATTGCACTTTAAGTACTGCCCATTCAACAGTTCATGGCAGCAACAAAATTGTGCAGTATGACATGAGGTCCTCTCAGTTTGCACTGCTCAGCTGGAAAGAAATTTTGCTTCAACTTTACAAAAAAGAATATTAGCATTTTTTTTCCAGTTAGTTCCCATAAGCACAATACAGTTGCCTAGTTAAGATATCATTGACTTTTGTATAAATGTTACCATTCTGTTTTGGCTTCTGCCTTCTTTACATAGGTACTAGAAAGAGGAGTGGTTCTAGCAAGCCCAAAATCTGTAAATATTGCAGATATTTGTATCTAAAAGACAAAAATTAAATAATGTTTAGTGGCCTTTGGGATATATAGTTATGCCTTGTGAAACAAATTGCATTAGACAGATTTCTGTTCAGTAACATACAATCATAGCTCTCCAAAAATATTCCAGAACTGATTTGAGAGCTTACTCAAAAAATAAGACTTTTGCTCAAATCTTAACATGTTTATAATGTTTACAAATCAAATTTCTGTTTTAAAAAATTGGGAAAAAATCTAAAGTATATGTTTCTTATTTGTTAATCGAACAATGACAGGTCATTCTGATGCCATAATGTTTGTTCAAATTATATATATAGGCTTGTGTGTGTTATGTGTGCGTGGAGCTCACAGATTTTTTTCACTTAGCATATATAGTCAGCATCTGCCTCTTTTTGTATTATTACTTAGAAACACTAAGTTTTCTAAGCTCTAACTTAGACAGTTTGGGATGATGAGGTTGCACAAGCACAATTTTTCTGTTGTCCTTTTTCATATAGAAAGCTATTTTCATGTGGGTTTTTTGTTTGTTTTTGTTTTTTTGCTGAGGAAATTGGGGTTAAGTGACTTGCCCAGGGTCACACAGCTAGGCAGTGTTTAGTGTCTGAGACCAGATTTTGAAATCAGGTCCTCCTAACTTCAGGGCTGGTGCTCTATCCACTGCGCCACCTAGAAGCTCCTCATGTATTTTTTTAAATGTCTTACCATGGAAAACACCTATAATTATTCTTATTATTAGCCCAGAGCAAATTCCAAAATTTATCACTAAGCCATTATTATGAGAAGTCAATACAATTGTGAATTTGCCTCTTTTGAGTAAGGTGAATATATTGCTGAAACAATGGCAAAGACATTCACAGCACAATGCCTTTTTATCAAGATATGTTTAAATTAATAGTTTAATATTCTGCAACCCTGTTTTACCATATTTTTATATGCCATTTTTTCCTATCTGGCATGTCTTTTAAAATACATTTATCTATATTCAAATATATAATTTTATATAGAAGTGTGATATTTTTATATAAATGATGTTGTAAGATGAAAAGTAGACTTGGAAGATAGCAAAACTTATTTGATATGCATGGGAAGCAGTATTACAGAACATTATCTGGAAATACTCCAGCATTGTTTACTTCATGTATTTGTGATCCTTGAGGTTTTACAAATTGGTGGCCAATTTATATATAGCTTGCATACTTGTCAGATTATTTTACTTGATAGCTTAAAAGTGGAATATGCTCTGTATTCATGAAAATATTTACTCTTATTCAAATGCATTAATTAGCCAAAGTTTCAGATACCCAGATTTATAAAAGTATCTATCTGATCTTCTGTTCTCAAGTGGAAGTGTGCAATATGAATTTTCATATGACATTAAACAATTTATTTTTTCCATGAAGAAGGCTTATGAAATAACGGCAAAGCCAAAGTTTACATTTGATATTTGTTCAGACATGTAGGAAAAAATATAACTAGTGATAAAAAGAATAGCTTATGCTTTGCATTATCTAACCTTTGATTGAAATCATGTTTAAATATGTTCCCAACCTCAGTGTTTATTTGACTCATCTGCTTTCCAATTGACTTTACAAGTGGTTTTCTTATGCTTTTGGTAATCATAACACAAAGAATAATTTTTTTTTTAATTTCTTCATTGTTGGCAGACACCACTGTTACAAGGAAAAATGGCATATGGAAAACCCAACTTGAATATTCTGCATTTTTTGCATTTGAAAATTGTGGTTTAAAAAATGTAAAACTGTTATTTATACTGCATCTAATTTTTTTCAAACTCATAATTGGTTAGTATACAGATTGGATTTATATTGCCTTTTTGTATGGACAGCATATGTTGGTAACAATGAACTTTATACCTAATCAAGTTGCAAATAATCCTTTCTGTGAAAGGATCGTCTTACCAAGATGATACCATAATTGAATTATTTTGTAACAAAGTTTGTTGTGTGCCTTTCATGATATTATTAGAAATTCAATAAAAAAAATTGTTTGCATTTAAAGTCTCTTTCTCCTAGAGTACAGTTAAACAAGGAGCCCCAAAAATATTCTATGGAATTACTTTGATCATTCTTTGTAAAAGAAATCATAAGAGCGATCTTTTTTGTTCATATTCTGATTAAAGTAGTAGACTACTATAATCAATTATTCCAGTCAAAGATTTCATTAATAGAGAAAATTCAGAGAATACAAAAATACTGAACTGAGTATCCTAGACATCTCAAACTCAACATGTCGAAAGCAGAACTCAAAATGGTATCCCCCAGATCTTCCCCTCCTCCAGATATCCCCATTCTTACCAGTGACACCATTGTCCTATTCATCACAGGTTCACAATCTCAATGTCTCCTTCAGTTCCTCACTTTCACTCACCCCACATAGGTAATTCACTGCCAAATTTTGTCTTTTTGACTTTCACTCTCTATTTTCACTTCTCATATATCTACTTCTCTGTACTCATGTAATCATTGCTTTAGTTACATGTCCTCATCACCTCTTAACCTGGAGTATTACAAATACAAATACAAATATTCTAACTGGTCTCCTGAACTCAACTTCAAATTCATTCAAGGTTGTTTTTCTAAGCATAGATCCCATCATAGCACCCTCCCTTTCCTCCTTAAACCTCCAATGGCTTCCTATTGTTTGCCACACTTTACTCTTTTCCAAGCATCCCACACTCCAGTAATATTCACCTACTTGGAGTAAACTCAAAAGACACTTTCCTTTGCCTACCACCATGCCTGGAATGTTTTAACCCATATTACTGCCTTCTAGTTTTTTGTTTTTTTGTTTTTTTGTTTTTAATTTTTATATTTCTTCAAAACTGACCTGAAATCCTATGTTTTCCAGGAGGTCTTTCCTGTACTCCTTTTCTCCATTCTCCAGCCCCAAAGTTGCTAATTTCTTCTCCCAGATTGCCTTTTATCTACTTGGTATATACTTAAATTATTTAGGTGTTGTCTGGGACTATTTTTGCTTTTTTTGTATCCCCAGGAGTTAACACCATCTAGCACATAGTAAGTGCTTAAATGCTTGTTGACTGAGTTGATTTTAAATCTATGAGTAAGATTTTGCAGACAAGCCAGTCTAACATTTTTTGAAAATAGAAAATTCCAACTCTCCCACTAACTAGCTGTGTGATCACAGACAATTCTAGTTTCTATGTACTTAAGTTCCTCATCTATAAATTGGAAATTGATTTATCTCAGGATTGTTTTTGAGCTCAAGCAAGATGGCACTTTGAATAGTTGAAAGTGATATATCCTTACTAATAAATCACATGTAGTAAAAAGGCATCCTGTACTTATCCCTTCACTGATACTTTTGATCATCAGTACTGTATAAGTTATAATTAAAAAGTTGTATTGGTTTGATCTTGGTGAAAAGGGACAAGAGAGAAGACTGGGAACAGACTATTTCAACTAAATTGCTAATGTTAATTTCACTCCTTTCTTTTATCATCTTTTTTTTAACCCATCAAGGAGGAAGAGAGTTAAGAAAGGAAACATAGGAAATGATAAGCGGAAAATCTGATCTAACAATTATAACTGTAAATATGAAAAGAGTGTAATAATCCATAAAATGGAGGAGGGTAAATGAATGAATTAAGAAAATAGCCCAGTAAGAAGCAAATTAATGATACAATTATGAGGATTTGGAGAAACATCTATTATAACTCAGGTAAATCCAGAAATGCTGGGGTGGAAATCATGATCTTAGACAACTCAATAGAAAAAAAAAACAATTTGGTTAAAATAGAGACTATGAGTAAAGGCACTATAGATAAAATACTAATATTAAATACATACACATCTATATGTGAAATGATATGCATATGGATGTATGTGATATATATACATATATGTTTATGTACAAATAGTACAAGGTTATGCTAACCTTAGAACAAAGAGAAATAGTAAAACAATAACTCTTGGAGCCTTCCATGTGCCCTATTCAATCCTAGAAACACCTAAAATAAATATAAACAAGAAAGAAATTGATAAACAAGAGCAACACATAAGAAATTACTAGAGTAATCATACTATTTCTTAAGGAATTATGATAGCACTGTTGATAGGAGTGGAAAAAAAAATCCCTGTCCTCCAGGAACTTAATTCTGAGGAGGGAAAACAACACATAAACAGAAAAATACAGGGTAGGTGGAAAGTAAGCTTGGAAGGGTGTCATGAATCTGGAGGAACCAAGAAAGACTTTCCTAAGAAAAAATGTGAGCCTTAGGTCAGAGATTCTAAAAAAATTGGAATTAGGGGTCTAGGGATTCTAAGCAAGGGAAATAGCCAAAGCAAAAGGTTTGGAGTCTGGAGAAGTTTTTGTGAGAGAAATAAGTAAGCCAGTATGACTAAATTGTAGATTGTATGGAGGACAGTAGAATATCAAAGAACTTTATTTTGATCCTGGAGGTAATCTGGAACCAATAAAGTTTATTAAGCACTTTCCTAAGCTTTAATTGATTTTTCCCTCAGACTCTGAGGTAAAGGATATAAAGAGCAAAGAATGAAAGAAAAGCTCTTTTTTTTTTTAGAAATCTAGCTCTCCCTGGACTTAATTCAGTAGCCATAACTTGTTCATTCTTTCCCCAACTGATGGATATTCCCTCAGTTTCTAGTTCTTTGCCACCACAAAAAAAAATGTTTTTAATTATTTTTCTTAGAGATTCTTTTTCCTTTAATTTCTTGGGACTATAGATTTGGAAGTGGTATTGCTAATTCAGAAATTATGCAGTTCGATAGCTTTTTGGACCTAGTTCCAAATTGTTTTCCAGAATGTTTAAAGTAGTTTACAAATCCATCAACAATGCATTAGACACTTCTTTTCCTGCATTCCCTCTCATATTTGTCATTTTCCTTTTCTGAGTTGTTTTGATTTGCATTTCTCTAATTATTATTGGTTTATTAATAACTTCGATTTCTTCCTCTGAAAACTATATGTTCATATCCCCTGACCATTTATCAATTGGGAAATTGCTCTTATTTTTAATAAATTTGGTTTAGTTCTTTATATTTTGGGGAAATGAGATCTTTTTTTTAATTAAAGCTTTTTATTTACAAAACATACGCATGGGTAATTTTTCAACATTGACCCTTGCATATTTTTCCCTCCTTCCTCCCACTCCCTTCCCTAGATGGCAGGTAGTCCAATAACGTGCTAAATATGTTAAGATATATGATAAATCCAATATATGTATGCATATTTATACAGTTATCTTGTTGCACAAGAAAGAGCGGTTCTAGAAAGAAAAAATAAAAAAAACCTGAGAAGGAAAACAAAATGCAAGCAAATATCAACAGAGAACATGAAAATGCTATGTGTGGTCCATACTCAGTTCCCACAGGCCTCTCTCTGGGTGTAGATGGCTCCTTCATCATTGAACAACTGGAACTGGATTGAATCATCTCATTGTTCAAGAGAGCCATGTCCATCAGAATTGATCATCATATAGTCTTATTGTTGTCGTGTATAAGATCTCCTGGTTCTGCTCCCTTCACTCAGCATCAGTTCATGCAAGTCTCTCCAGGCCTCTCTGAAATCATTCATCCTGCTGGTCGTTTCTTACAGAACAATAATATTACATAACATTCATATACCATAATTTATTTGCCATTCTCCAATTGATGGGCATCCATTCAGTTTCCAGTTTCTAGCCACTACAAAAAGGGCTGCCACAAACATTCTTGCACAGGTGGGGCCCTTTCCCTTCTCTAAGATCTCTTTGGGATATAGGCCCAATAGAAACACTGCTGGGTCAAAGGGTATGCACAGTTTGATAACTTTTTGAGCATAGTTCCAGATTGCTCTCCAGAATGGTTGGATCCGTTCACAGTTCCACCAACAATGTATCAGTGTCCCTCTCTTCCCCATCCAACATTTGTCATTATCTTTTCCTGTCATCTTAGCCAACCTGACAGGTGTGTAGTGGTATCTCAGAGTTGTCTTAATTTGCATTTCAATGAGATCTTGATAGAAAAATTTGCTGCAAAGATTTCTTTCCAGTTTCATATTTTTCTTCTAATTCTGACTACATTTGGTTTTGTTTGGGCAGAATCTTTTAAATTTTATATAATGAGAATTTTCCATTTTGCCTCTCACAATTTTACATTCTTTTTTATTTTGTTTTAGTTTGACAATTAATTAGGTATGTTATATTGGTACCTTTTATTTGATCTTTTCATACATGGACTTGATTTTTAAAAATGTATTTTATAGGGGCAGCTAGGTGGCGTAGTGGTTAGAGCACCAGCCCTGAAGTCAGGAGGACCTGAGTTCAAATCTGGTCTCAGACACTTCCTAGCTGTGTGACCCTGGGCAAGTCACTTAACCCCAATTGCCTCAGCAAAAAGCAAAAAAAAAAAAATGTATTTTATAGGGGAAACAACTGCAAAATTAAGAATAAAAAAGAAAATAAATGCATCTCTGGATAAATGATTGAAATGTTTACACGAATGCCTTTAATTTATTCTATAATGTGCTTCATGAAATATATGAGTTAGTTCTTTTGATTCTGGCATCAGGAACAATTTTAAAGGTGTTAATGTCAGCTAAAGGAAAGCTGATTTTGAAAAAGAAAAGCAATGCCATACAAAACCAGTTTAACAATTTATTGAGTCACACAGGTAGAATGTTCATTTTCCTCAGGTTAAATGTACCCAGTTCATAAATTCTATCACAAATCTCCACAAATCTTGCAGGTAATTTCTCCCATTGCTTATGATATTAATTTTGAGCTTCTCTTGCAATTCAAAATGTTTGTCTATGCCTAGTTTCTGCCAGACTATTTTCCAATTTTTCAAGCAGTTTTTGTCAAATAATGAATTCTTATTCCAATATCTGGGCACTAGGTTACTGTGCTTCTGCATATTGTGTTCCTAATCTGTTCCATTGATTAATCCTCTACTTCTTATCCACGACCAAATTATTTTTTGATTAAAGTTTTGTAATACAGTTTGAGCTCTGGTATTATTTCCTTAGCATATTTTCCCCCCAATGATTCCTTTGATTTTCTTGACCTTTTGTTCTTCCAGATGAATTTTGTTATGTTTTTTCTAGCTCTAAAGTAATTCTTTGGATCAGTGTGATGGCACAGTGGATTAGTCTTCTTGACTCAAATCTGGCCTCAGACACTCCCTGGTGTCCCTGGGCAAATCACTTAACCTTGTTTCTTCATCTCTAAAATGAGCTGGAGAAGGATATGGCAAGTCACTTCAGTGTCTTTGCCAAGAAGATCTCAAATGGAGTCATGAAGAGTCAGACATGACTGAAACAATTGAACAACAAGAACAAAAAAGTAATTTGGGGGCAGGTTGGTATGGCACTGAATAACTGATTTATGTAAAATTTTTATTATATTTAGCTTGGCCAACCCATGAGTAATTAATATTTCTCACATTGTGTATATCTATCTCTATGTGTATGAAGAGTGCTTTGTAATTATATTTGCATAGTTCCTGTGTGTTAGTAGGTAGAGATAGACTTCCAAGTATTTTATGCTGACTACTGTTATTTTAAATGGAATTTCTCTTTTTATCATTTTCTGCTAGTTATACAGTAATGTGATTACCATAAAAATACTGCTGTTTAGAAAGTTGATCTTTTTCCAGTGAGAAGTATAGGGCCATTTTAAAGAAACTATAGGGCCTTGCCTTCTTTTTTGTTCAGTTTTGGGCCAAGTTCATGTACTTAGAAGTGATCTAACCAATATGCTGTATTCTGTACTGAAATAACACTTCTTTTAATGAGTCTGCATGATCTAGACATTCTTTGCTTAATTTTTCCTGTGTGAATAGTTAGGCTGAATATTATTATTGATGTTGTTACTATTTTTATGGCTTCTGGACCTCATTTAAACAACTATATAATGTTCTAGGGCTTGATGCACACACAATATTATTTATAGACAAGACGAGCCACCAGCACTTGCTACACTGTAGCAGCTAGGACCTTTCTATCCCCTGTTCTAGCCTGCCAACAAGTGACAAAAAGATGGATTAGATTCACCTGCTGCTACTGAGAAGAACCACTTAATTAACAAGCATTTATTAAATGAATACTATATAGTAGACACTATATTAAATGCTGCAGATCCAAAAAGAGCAGACTTTCAGGTCTGCTCATTCTATTTTTAGGCAATTCTTATTGTTTTGTTTTGTTTTTTAAACTTTTTATTTGCAAAACATATGTATAGGTAATTTTTCAACATTGACCCTTGCAAAGCTCTCTGTAACAAATTTTCCCCCCTAGTCCCCACCCCTCCCCTAAATGGAAGGATATTCACTACATGTTAATTATATCAAAATACTTGACAAATCAAATATGTGTATACATATTTTTACAGTTATCTTGCTGTGCAAAAAAAAGTTGGTTCTACAAGAAAAAAAGAATTCGAGAAGGGAAACATAATGCAAGCAAACATCAATAGAGAGCATGAAAATGTTACGTTGTGGTCCACATTTCATATCCTTCTCCCTGGTTGTATATGGCTTTCTTCAGTGAACAATTGGAACTGGTTTGAATCATCTCAGTGTTGCAGAGAGCCATGTCCATCAGAATTGATCATCATATAGTCTTATTGTTGCCATGTATAATGATCTCCTGGTTCTGCTCAATTCACTCAGCATCAGTTCATGCAAGTCTCTCCAGGCCTCTCTGAAATCATCCTGCTGGTCATTTCTTTACAGAACAAAAATATTCCATAACATACATATATCATAGTTTATTCAGCCATTCTCTAATTGATGGGCATCCATTCAGTTTCCAGTTTCTAGCCACCACAAAAAGAGCTGCCACAAACATTCTTGCACATGTGGGGCCCTTTCCTTCCTTTATGATTTCTTTGGGATATCAGCCCAACAGAAACACTGCTGAGTCAAAAGGTATGCATAGGTTGATAACTCTTTGAGCATAGTTTCAAATTGCTCTCCAGAATGATTGGATCTGTTCACAGCTCCACCAACAATGTATCAGTGTCCCAGTTTTCCCATATCCCCTCCAACATTCGTCATTTTCTTTTCCTGTCATCTTAGCCAATCTGACAGGTGTGTAGTGGTACCTCAGGCTTGTCTTAATTTGCATTTCTCTGATCAATAGTGATTTGGAGCACCTTTTCATATGGCTACAAATAGTTTTAATTTCATCCTCTGAAAATTGTCTGTTTGTATCCTTTGACCATTTATCGATTGGAGAATGACTTGAATTTTTATAAGTATGAGACAATTCTCTATGTGGCAATTTTTATTGTTAATAGGTTTTCCCTTACAGACCTGAATTTGCCTCTGCAGCTTCCTCCTAGTACTTTTGGTTCTGCGGGGACCAAACAAAACAAATCTAATCCCTCCTATACAACAGCTCTTCAAGTTCTTGAAGACAGTTGTTTTGTCCCACTGTAGTCTTGTCCAGATTAAATATCCCCATTTCTTCACATACAATATTTAGTTTCCTTTTTATGTGAAATACATTTCCTCACCAGAATGGACTCCATTCTTATCTCTTGAATCCAAGTGTGCTTTTAATTACATCCAAGTATTCTTAGCATCCCTATTTTCCTTCAAAGAACATTTCAAGTACAACCAACTGCAAAGGGCCATTTCTGGTATCTTTAGCTGCTTGTGCCATTACAAATTTCCTTTTATTTATTTTGTATATACTTACACTGTATTTATATAAATTCACTTTGTTATCTTTATGTTATAGAATTTAAGTTCCTGAAGGAGGAGTCGTCTCATTTGTGCCTGGAACTTTATAGACCTTTATAAGTGCTTGTTGTTTGACTGAAAAATACACCAGTGGTTATTGTGACCATTAGGGGAATTTTGCCTGATTCCATAATCACTCTGCTCTTATCTTATACCTTCCTCAACCCCTTCTATCCTCACCTTCCTGCCTTTAGTTAATCAGTATTCCGATTGAAGGTAATATGAAAGATAGGATATCATGAAAAAAATTGAACTAGAAGTCTGGACACCTGGGTTCTGATCCCAGTTTTTTTATTGACTAGTTTTGCGATTACATAATATGATTCGGATCTGAGAATTAGAAAACTCAAGTAGTTGTATAAGGGAAAATTTTGGTATTTAGAGCTCAAAGTATTTACTTACCTCTTTATTTTACAAGGAAGGAAAATGAAGTCCAAAAAAGTGGAATGACTGGCCCAGGGTAAAAACTGCTAAGTTTTCAAATGTTGGGGAAAGAGGTGGAGGGACAGAATGCTATTCTAGGAGTGTGATGTTATATACAGTATTTAATTTTATGCCCAGGCTTTTTTAAAAAAAGGCATTAATATAAGATTATGTTTAATGTTATTGTGCAAGATCCAGCTCTTGGAGTTTGGTGAAGAAGCATATGATATGTACTCAATTCTATTATTATTCCAATAGAAAATGTAGATTATTGACAAGAATAAAGGTTTTAGTAGCAGAGAAGACAAGTATTGATCCTCCTGATATATAGGAAGAAGCCAGAACAAGCTGAATCTTTAAAAAAAAACCCTACCAGAATGAAACAATCTCACTCTCTCTTTTCCAGCAATATCCATTGTCCTCTTCAACCATAGCACAGGTACCAGGAGCTCAACTGGGTAAGGGACCCTTTTCCTTTACCCCAGACACTGTAACCCTAAGAAATATTCTTGAGGCATTAGTCTTTTTTTTTGTCCCTTTCAATTCTAAGCACAAGAAGTGGAACCCTAGAACAAGGAGCTCTAGCTATAATGCAGTAAATGTGGAGGCAGGATTTGGGATAGCACAGCCTGAAAACCCTGAGAAATCAGGAAAGAGGTTGGGACATAAACCCAGAGTGACTTTGGATTTGGAATCTAGGAAAATTGTGTTCTATAATAACTGACATAAACTGCGAATTTATTCCCCCTTACTTCAGCAAGGACTGAGGTAATATAAGGGGAAGATTATGCCTCCCCCCAAATGTTGGGGCAAATGCTTTTTTGTTACTGTTGTTATACGTTTAAAATAAATATTCTTTTATGAAAGTTAAATTAAATGGAACTGGGTATGGAGAACCCCTAAAATTGGGGAACTCTATTAAAATAAACTTGAGACAGCAGCAGGAAGACTAGATAACATCAAGTTCTCTTAAGAGCAGTGGTGGTAGCTTTAATTAAAAAATAAAAGAAAGAAAGAAAAAAAGTAAAGGAGAAAATGTTAATGATATAGATGATTAAACTTAAAAATCTATCATGGAAAAAAAAGGAATGGTGATGGTCTGTGCAGGAGTGATATGAAATGTAACACACCAAAATAGGAAGTAGGAAGTAGGTACACAAATTTCAAAACACTCTTGGTCAAAAGATTGACACAATATGATTTTAAGCCAGCATTTGCTGGAAACAATGATAAGATTCAGTGGTGTATACATCTTTCTTTTTGCCCTTCTCAACAAGGGTAATGCCCCTGAGGACAGGGACTGTGTGGCAGATAAAAAAAGATCCTTTCCCAGGAGCCTAAAGGGAAGCACAGAAGCCTGGGCTTCTGATTCCCTCTAGTTCCCAGAGTGACATGATGGCAATGATAGTGGCCAAAGTAGTAGGACTCTAGTTCATCTTCTTCCTTTTCTTCTTCTTTCCCCTTCGCCCTCAGATACTGAACCAGGGAAAAGAAAAAGTGCCCTGGGCTGCTTTAAGGATGGGAATCCTCTTCACTTTCAAACACCAAGAGCACAAAATTATTATTGTTAGTCCAAATAATGCAAAGGAAACCACTATCTTAGCTAATTTTCTATGAATAAAGTTGTACACACATTGCCTACTTGAAGAAATAACAGTTTTCCTAATGTGGATTGTTGGACCCTAAAATTCTCAGAATTCTATCTTTATGGAACACTAACTATACTAACACAGAGCTGAGGAAACGAAAGTAAGAGAGAGATCATGACTTGCCCATGCAGATTTTCATAATACCTATGGAATATAAACCAAGAGAGGATTTCCATAGATGGAGAACTCTACAAAATGTTAGGAAAGATAAAAGATTTTTAAATTTTTGCTAACAACAAATTGTTTTTAAAATGCCTGCAATTTCCCAGTTTTAAAACCTAATTTCAATTTAAGACACCTAATGTAATAACCAGGTGTGCTTTGTTTTCACTAGTGAAGGATTGATTCACAAACTTGAATGGATGATGCCACAATTTAAGATTTCTACTGGGGGCAGCGAGTTGGCTCAATGGAAATAGCTCCAGACCTGAGTCAAGAAGATTCATCTTCCTGACTTCAAATCTGACCTGGGACACTTAGACTAGCTGTGTGATCCTGGGCAAGTCACTTCACCCTGTTTGCCTCAGTTTCCTCAACTGTAAAATGAACTAGAGAAGGAAATAGCAAACCACTCCAATACCTTTGCCAAGAAAACCCCAGATGGGATCATGAGGAGAATGAAAAACATTCTTCTCTATATTCATTGTTCACATCTCTGAAATATCTCTTCCAACAAAATGGTATTCCATTATATCCATAATTTGTTTAACCATTCTCCAATAGAAGGGCATCTACTTTGCTTCTAATTTTTAGCTACCACAAAAAGTGCCGGTATAAATATTTATATAGGACCTTTTTTCTTATCTATGGCTTTCTTGGTGGGTATAAGCCCACTAAATCTTTTGACCATGTATCAATTGAGAATGTCTCTTATTCAAATATTTTTTATTTTTTATAAATGGATTTGGATGCCAAACCCTTATCAGAAAAATTTAAAGATATTTTTTTCCTATTGGCCACTTTTTTTCTTATCCTAAATGCACTAATGTGGTTTGTGCAGAGGCTTTTAATTTCAATTAAAGTTATCTATTTTATCTTTTGTATTGCCTCTTATCTCTTATTTGATTATATATGCAATTTGGTTTCTTGTCATGTTGCTAATGCACTATCCAGATTTCATAGGCATACAAGAATAAGGTCAGCACAATGACTCTGTAGACCTTCAGTTTGGCAATCAATCTTAATACCTCTCCTCGCCCACACTTTTCTTTGGAGCCTCCCAAACACTGAGCTAGCTCTGGCAATGTATGTGTATACTACCAAAGTAAGTGAATTTATCCAAAACTTCTCCATTTGCTGTAATCAGTGATTCCACATATGGATGGTGTGCTGCTGGTTGATGGAGCACCTGTATTTTCTTGGTGTTAACTGTTGGGCCAAAATTAGCATAAGCAGCAGAGAATCGATTCATACTTTGTTGCATCTCAAAAATCATGCACCAACATTCTTTCCATTTTAGTTTTGGCTTGCAGCTTTTTCAAGTTGAGAAATTTACTATCGGGGCTGTCACTGACTTTGAAGCCATGTTTGCCCTCATTGAAGGCATTTGACATCATGGCTGAAAACATCATGCTAAAAAGCAGAATAACATCCCAAGATCTTTTTTTGAACTTAACTGCCAAACATTCAAAGTCTACTTCAGAGAGCATAACTCCATTGGATGGCCCATTGTTTGAATGCCATATATACGTCTACCAAAAAAGGCTGTTTATGGAGAACTCACACAGGAGAAGCACTCACTTGGGGGTCAGAAAAAGTGAAATGAAGTCATACGAAGGTCTCTCTTAAGAACTTCAGGATTGGGGCAGCTAGGTGGAGCAGTGGATAGAGCACCAGCCCTGAAGTCAGGAGGACCTGAGTTCAAATCTGGTCTCAGCCACAACATTCCCTAGCTGTGTGACCCTGGGCAAGTCACTTAACCCCAATTGCCTCAGCAAAAAAAAAAAAAAAAAATTCAGGATTGATTGCCTGATGTGGGAGACAAAGCCACAGGACTGCCCAGCATGGCATGCCCTCATCAGAGAAGGTGCTGTGCTCTATGAGACTTGAATTATCTCAGAAGAAACTTGAAAAATGTAAAGTTAGAGGATACACCTCAAATTTTCATAGGGACTATTCACGCTCAACATGTGGCAGATCACTCTTAACTCATGTTGTTCTAATCAGCCAATCAGACACACTAACTTGACTCTAACATAGTGATGTCATTTTAGTCCTTTTTGAGAACAAAGGACACCTAAACTAATCTGTCTATTTAGTGCTATACCAATCAAACTCCCAAGAGATTATTTAACTGAACTAGAAAAAATAACAACAAAATTCATCTGGAAAAACAAAAGGTCAAGAATTTCAAGGGAATTTTAAAAAATGCAAATGAGGGTGGCCTAGCTGCACCAGATCTAAAACTATATTATAAAGCAGTGGTCACCAAAACCATTTGGTACTGGATAAGAAATAGAGTAGTGGATCAGTGGAATAGGTTAGGTTCACAGGACAAAATACTCAATGACAATAGTAATCTAGTGTTTGATAAACCCAAAGACCCCAGTTTTGGGGATAAAAACTCACTATTTGACAAAAACTGCTGGGATAATTGGAAACTAGTATGGAAGAAATTAGGCATTGACCCACACCTAACGCCGTATACCAAGATAAGGTCAAAATGGATTCATGATCTAGGCATAAAGAATGATATTGTAAACAAATTAGAACAATGTAGGATGGTTTACCTCTCAGACAAAGAAGAACTAGAGGTCATCATTAATCACAAAATAGATAAGTTTGACTATATCAAGTTAAAAAGTTTTTGTACAAACAAAATCAATGCAGACAAGATTAGAAGGGTAGCAGTAAACTGGGAAAATATTTTTACATCCAAAGGTTCTGATAAAGGCCTCATTTCTAAAATATATCGAGAATTGACTCAAATATATAAGAATTCAAGCCATTCTCCAATGGATAAATGGTCAAAAGATATAAACAGACAATTTTCAGACGAAGAAATTGAAACTATTTCCGGTCACATGAAAAGGTGCTCCAAGTCACTATTGATCAGAGAAATGCAAATTAAGACAACTCTGAGATACCACTACACACCTGTCAGATTGGCTAAAATGACAGGAAATGATAATGACAACTGTTGGAGGGGATGTGGGAAAACTGGGACACTGATACATTCTTGGTGGAACTGTGAACGGATCCAACCATTCTGGAGAGCAATTTGGAGCTATGCTCAAAAAGTTATCAAACTGTGTATACCCTTTGACCCAGCAGTGTTTCTACTGGGCCTATATCCCAAAGAGATATTAAAGGAGAGAAAGGGACCCACATGTGCAAAAATGTTTGTGGCAGCCCTTTTTGTAGTGGCAAGAAACTGGAAATTGAAAGGATGTCCATCAATTGGAGAATGGCTGAATAAATTATGGTATATGAATGTTATGGAATATTATTGTTCTGTAAGAAATGACCAACAGGAGGATTTCAGAGAGGATTGGAGAGACTTGCATGAACTGATGCTGAGTGAAATCAGCAGAACCAGGAGAACATTATACACAGCAACAAGACTATACAATGATCAATTTTGATGGACATGGTTCTCTTCAACAATGATGTGATTCAAACCAGTTGTTCAGCGATACACCCAGAGAGAGGCCTGTGGGAACTGAGTGTGAACCACAACACAGCATTTTAACGCTTTCTGTGAATATTTCCATGCATTTTGTTTTCCTTCTTAGGTTGTTTTTTTCTTCTTCTCTTTCTATATCTGATGTTTCTTGTGCAGTAAGATAACTGTATAGATATGTATACATGTATTGTATTTGTCATATAATTTATCCTATTTAGCATGTATTAGATTACCTGTC